>ML109952.1:393-80831 GCA_003697995.1 Taxidea taxus jeffersonii
TGGAACTTAAAAAAAAAAAAAAAAAAGAATGGTATCTCCACAAGTTCAGTGTGAACCCTTACTGAAGAACTCGGTTTGGAATTTTAAAAGTAAATACAGTGATCAAAACAGGTGTTTATAAATGCTACAAGGCACACTGGGCCTGTACAGGTCACTGATTCAAACCTGCATTATCTGCCTTTATCACTCATGCTGGACCCTCTACTACCGGATTTGACTAGATCAGCACAGCCTAGAGCAGAACAGTCATTTTAACCCAGGTCAGAGAAGCCTGTTTACAGCCAACATGATCATATTCTGTCTTCAAGAGTTCCAACAAGAAAAATAGTCAACTCTTCAGGACATTTAACTCCACCTCTAAGGCAGTAAAATCTGGCCTTTAAAAGATACTTTTCATCTTCCTGCTAATCCTACTGGATTTTAAGTTTTTTGAAGTCAGAATCCTTCAAATATTGGATAAAGTAAATAACCATACTCCCCAGACAAAAAAGCAAATATACATAAATATTTTAATACAATGGGGAAGAAGTCAAGGAATCCACAATTTATAAGCACTTATTATGTGCTTGGTACCTTGTCCATTCACTGTTGAGTATACAGGAAACAAGATACACTACCCTTAAGGAGCTTATATGAAGTGTGGATGGGCAGAGACCACAGATTCATCTTTCAATTTTATAGAAGGAAAAAATGGTTTTGGTCTAGATTCCAAGGAAATACACCACTTTATATTTTTCCTGAGGAAGCCTTATTCTTCAATATATTGTAACAAAGGGTAAGAGGGATGATGAAGGAACAAGCGGAAAAAGAGAATCAGCATTTTAACTGTGACTACTAGAAGATGTGGAGGACACTGTACTTTTTCCATTGCACCAAGTTTTTCCTATAGTAAAAATCAAAAGCAGCAGTGATAAACGTAAAAGCCCCATTGTTTTGTAAGACTACTGTAAGATTTCTTAATCTCCTCCATAGATGCTATTTTTGTCACACAATTTCCCCTCTGTGATTATTAGCACAAGACCACCGATGAACAAACATTCCACTTTTCTAGGAAACAGAAATATCCAAGGAAAAAAACATTTCATTGCTCATTTAAGAAGATTCATAAGCCAGTGAGCGAGCTTTAGTCAGAGAATTTTCCTAGTATTTCAAAAAAAAATAGACTTAGTTCTCTAAACTACGTAAAGATTCCTTGTCTGAAAAATCTATTGGCAATATGACTATCAAATTCAAGGACCCTAGTTTCAGAGTATCTCTGGCAGGGCAAATGGAAACCACTTTTTCCCATGTTTGTTACAAGCCTATCAATGCCAATATATTATCCTGCGAGTCTTTCGAATTCTAACTTTATTAATGACGACAGCTTGAAGATATGGCACATTAAACAAAACAAAGAAACAAAAACCCTAAAGCTTCCCAGGACTGATAACACTTGCAAAAATGATGTAGGTCCACGCTTTCCGTAATTTTTCCCATTAACCTTGACTTTCTTTATGCCAAACACTGGCGCGGCGGTTCATAAATTTAAGAAAGATATTTTTTTTAAAGATTTTATTTATTTACTTATTTATTTGTTAGAGAGAGAGGGAGCACACGCAGACAGAGTGGCTGGCAGAGGGAGAAGCAGGCTCCCTGCCCAGCAAGGAGCCCGATGTGGGACTCGATCCCGGGATGCCGGGATCATGACCTGAGCCGAAGGCAGCTGCTTAACCAACTGAGCCACCCAGGCGTCCCAAGATATTCTGATTATTAGTAAACATTAACGTACACACTAATGAGAGAGCAACCATTACAATTCCTTCCAAAATGAAGATTAACAATTCAATGAATGACCTCAAAACAACATTGAAAGCAACTCTTTCCCTTCAGCATTCTCTATCGTACTATAAACCCTTCCCTCAAGGTTAAAAAAAAAAAAAGTGAAAACACGGTCCCCAATCCTTGCATTCGTTTTGCATATCAACCCTATTTTCAACTCTCAGCTCTAACAACCATAGCTACTTAGTACCCCGGGAAAACAGGGAACGCCGAGGTGGGAACCAAAACACCAGCACATTCAAGGCGGCGGCGCACAAAACCCTAATGAAGACAGAGGAGCTGTGGGTCAAATCCCTCTCCTGCCAACAGCCCACTAAGCCTCCGAGACTTGAGGGACCCTCCTCGGGTATCTGGGCCGCCCAAGGCCTGCGTCCTCCGTGAGCCGCCGGGTTCCAGTTCACCACCCCCGGACCCGCGCTACGAGTCCGCCACACCCAACCGCAAGTCCTCACCTGCTTTTGAACGTCAGCATCGCTGAGGGCCATGACGAAAGCTGTTCTAGGCCGGAGACCCCACTGGCTCTAGCTTACACTCCAAGGGGCCGGCAGAACGAAGGGGAAGAAAGAAAATGCAGCGGGACTGTCGGCTTCCTTCGCTTTATAACTCCGGCTTCCGGTTCCTGTCCGGTGACCGCGCAGCCCAGCCATGTGAGTCTCAGCCAGTGGGAAGAGAACGATCCGGGGAAGTCCCGCCCTGGGCCCGCCCCCTGTCGGGGCTCCGGCACGAGCTGCCTCTCCTCCACACGGTCCCAATGTCTTCCACAGCTGGCTCGTGACTTCTGAGTTGTTTTCCTCAGCGGCGTATTCTTCAGTAGGAGTGAAGATTCGGGAATTCAAGCGTCTGAAATTAGCCGAATTCTGTGTATTTTTCTAGCCTTAGGGCCCTTGCATATTTTTTTAAAGTTTAATTATTTACTCCCAAATCAGAATTTATTTTTTGCTTTCCTGGCCTTAATGAAAACAAATTCACCAATATTTTATTTATTAATAGATTTTATTTTTAGAACAGTTACAGATTTACAGAAAAATTAAGCAGATAGAGCAGAGAGTTTTCATGTATCTTTCTCGCCGGCACACACAGATTCCCATATCATTAATATATTCGTATGGCATATTTGTTAAAATTAATTAAATAATATTGATAATTAAATAAACGATATTGACTCAAGTCCATAATTAGTCAAATTTCCTTAGTTTTAACCTAATGCTCATTTTCTTTTCCAGGATCCCATGTAGGATACTGCATTTTATTTAATTGTCATGTCCCCTAAATTTCCTGGGTGTGACAGTTACTCAACCTTTCCTCTTTTAAAATTAATTAATTAATTAATTTGTCAGAGAGAGCGCCCACAAGCAGGGGGAGCAGCAGAGCAGAGCAGGCAGCAGGCATAGGGAGAAGCAGGCTCCCTGCTGAGCAAGAAGTCCCAAGCCAGACTGGGTCCCAGGACTCTGGGATCATGACCTGAGCTGAAGGCAGACGCTTAATGGACTGAGCAACCCAGGCATCAGGGTACATGTATTTTGTATTTTTACTACCAGCTTTTTATTTTGAAGAAATTTCAAATATAATAAGCTGTAAGAATAGTGCAATAAACTACATTCATCTAGATTCACCAATTGTTAACATTTTGCTATTTGGCTGTATCACTTTTCATTAATCAAATTCAGGAAATTTAACAAGTTTATAATCAGATTTTGCCATGTGTCCTACTAATAACCTTTGTAGAAATTTTTTTCTCATCCTGAACCCAGTACAAGGTCACCTGTTGTAATAATTGTCATGTCTTTTCTATAGTCTTTTTTTTTTCCCCAAGATTGATTTGTTTGAGAGAGAGAGCTTGAGCAGGGGGAGAAGCAGAGGGAGAGGGAGTCTTAAACAGATTCCTTGCTGAGTGCAAAGCTTAGGCGCTCGATCTCACAACCAGGAGATCATGACCTAAGCCAAAACCAAAAGTCTGATGCTTAATCAACTGTGCCATCCAGATGCCCCTTTTAGTCTCCTTTAATATGGGGTGGTTCCTCAGACTTTGTCTTTCCTGATAGTGACATTTTTGAGGAGTTCCACACATTTGAAGAGGACAGTTGTAGAAAGTTCCTTTAGTTTTGTCTGATAGTTTCCTCATAATTAGATCCTGGTTATGCATTTTGTAAGGAGTACTACATCTGTGATATTATATCCTCAGTGCATCATAACAGAAAAGTACATTTCAGTGTGTCCATTAATGAGAATCGTCCACACATTTTTAAGGCTCCTAATACAGACTGCCAAGTTGTTTTCCAGCTGTACTAGTGTACAGTGGTCTTTGTAGTGTGTGACAGATTGGTGCACACATTTGAGAAAACTGGTCATGTTGGATAAGGGAAGGATTCAGTCACAGGACAATAAAATAACAGAGCAACGGAAATCCACACAGTTGACCTTAACTTGATCAGTTTGTTTTGTTTTGTTTTGTTTTGTTTTTGACAGACAGAGATCACAAGTAGGTAGAGAAGCAGGCAGAGAGAGGAGGAAGCAGACTCCCTGCTGAGCAGAGAGCCCGATGTGGGGCTCGATCCCAGCACTCTGGGATCATGACCTGAGCCGAAAGCAGAGGCTTTAACCCACTGAGCCACCCAGGCGCCCCTTGATCAGTATTTTTAAAAGATTTTATTTATTTGAGAGAGAGAGATCATTAGCACAAGCAGCGGAAAGGGCAGAGGGAGAAGGAGAAGCAGGCTCTCCAATGACCAGTAAGCCCAATTTGGAGCTCGATCCCAGGACCCTGGGATGATGACCAGAGCTGAAGACAGATGTCCAACCAACTGAGCCACCCAGGTGCCCCTTGATCAATATTCTTATCCACTGAGCTAAACAAGTTGATAGGCTTATTTCTCTCATCTTGTTAGTTTCTGCATTGATAACTTCATTTTTTGCCGTTCCAGAAGACAGAGTTCCAGGATGCCTCTTCTAGCATCCCTAAGTCACTCATTTGGTTTACAATTCTTCCTCCCATTCATTTTTACAGTGTTCTGCAAATAACTGGGGGAGTGGGAGCAGCAATCTAATGCCATGTGTCTAATCATTGTGAAATTAATGTCTGGAAGAGACATAGCACTGTCCATATCAATGTGCTTTTGGCTTCTGGAAAAGTGTGCTAATTTTTATGATTTATTTATTATTAATTTGAGAGAATAAAAAGTAGAGAAAAGTACAAAGAATAATTTAAATATTCATGTACCACGTACCACCACCCAGAATCAACAGTTAACATTTGCAACATTTGCTTTAAGACTTCATTTCTAAAGCAAAATAAATGGTGTTACAGATATAATTAACATTACCTTTTATGCAGCTGTCCCCTCCCCTATGTTAATGCTCTTTACAACTGGTTTCTGCAGTTATTTTGCTCATTCACCAAGGAATGGGCCAGGTCCTGTCTGATAAGAATATGATAAACTTCATAGAGACAGTCTCTGGAGAGAAAAACTTATTATAAGTACAATAAAAGATTAACTAGCTAGCAGTTTTCCAAATCCAATTTCCTCCTATATTATTTTAGGTCTTGTGAAGAAGCTTTATTAAAAGTTTTTCAGATAAATTCCAAAAATCCCACTCCTAGATATGCCTGTTTACTTATGGCTTCACAAAATCACTGTCCTAGATTCCTGTCAGGTTAGTCACAAAGAGATGGTTTCTGTGTAGATTGCTTCACCTGCTCCCAAGCTGACACTTCAGTCTGTGGCTTCAGAAATTGAATCAGCAGAATAAACTAAGGCTTGGACTTCTTTGCCTGAAGAGGGTAGGGTGGGGTGAGGTGGGGGTGGGTGGGATGTGGTTGGGGGTGAGATGTTGCAGCTGGGGGTAGGGGTTCCTTGGGTGGCTAAGTTAAACAATCTTAGGGTAGGGGGTTCAAGGCCCTCAGGCTTTATTTTACTAAAAATAAATTTTAAAAAATGTAAATCATCTGTGTCTTTGAATGCTGAAGAATTGGGTGGGTTGTTTTGTTTTTTTGGTTTTTTTTTAAAGATTTTATTTATTTATTTGTTAGAGAGAGAGAGAGAGCGCGAGCACAGGCAGACAGAGGCAGAGGGAGAAGCAGGCTCCCTGCCAAGCAAGGAGCCGGATGTGGGACTCGATCCCAGGGCGCTGGGATCATGACCTGAGCCGAAGGCAGCTGCTTAACCAACTGAGCCACCCAGGCGTCCCGGTTGTTTTGTTTTTAAGATTTTAAGTAATTTCTACATCAAACGTGGGGCTCCAACTCATAATGTTGAGTCCAAGAGTCACATGCTCTACTGATTGAGCCAACCAGGTGCCCCTTGAAGAATTAATCTCAAGAGGAAAAACAAATAAGACCAGAAAATAGTGAAACTCTGACTTAGGTGCTTACACTTCCTACCCTTTTCCAACCAATTTTCCACACAACAGAAAGAGTAGGTTAAAACCCAGCTGGCAGGGCGCCTGGGTGGCTCAGTGGGTTAAGCCTCTGCCTTCGGCTTGGGTCATGATCTCAGGGGATCGAGCCCCATATCGGGCTCTCTGCTGGCGGGGAGCCTGCTTCCCCTCCCCTCTCTGTCTGCCTCTCTGCCTACTTGTGATCTCTCTTTCTGTCGAATTAAAAAAAAAAAAAAAACCCAGCTGGCACCTAGCCGCTTCCCAATTTATAATCCTCAAATGGCTTCCGTCTGCTTCGGAACACTTCACACCTCACATGGTCTGTGTGAGCTCTGCCTGATCTGGCCTTGTTTACTTGTCTGACGTCATTACTCTTCTTCCCTTTGCTTACCACCCTATAGCTTTACTTTTCAGTTCCTGGAAAACACCAAGCTTTTTGCCTGAATTCTTTTCATACACTATCACTTAGCTTTTCATCCTTCAAGGTCTCAACTTAAAATATCACCTCCTTAGAGAGTGCTTTTCTGTTCTTTTCTTTTCTTTTTTACAGATTTTATTTATTTATTTGACAGACAGAGATCACAAGTAGGCAGAGAGGCAGGCAGAGAGAGAGAGAGGAGGAAGCAGGCTCCCCGTTGAGCAGAGAGCCCGATGTGGGGCTCCAGCTCAGGACCCTGGGATCATGACCTGAGCCGAAGGCAGAGGCTTTAACCCACTGAGCCACCCAGGTGCCCCGAGAATGCTTTTCATAAGCACTCTTTCGCCTTCCTCTCTCTCCCAGCCCCTTGTTTACCTCAGGACATGCCATAATTTTTAATTATTTTGGTTTTTTCTTTTTGTTTTTATGTTTTTGCCTGATTTTCCAATGAAAATGTCAGTTTCACAACAGAGACTGTGTCTGACCTACTTACCACTTTCTTTTGCCTGCATCTAGCACACTGCCTGGTACATAGTAGGGGTTCAGTAACTAACTAATGAAGGAGAATGAATAAAATGACTTGTGTCTAGAGTTTAGATTTTATTTATAAATTTTTTTTTGGCTTTAGATTTTATAATCACATCAGGCTTCAGGCTAGGATTCTGTATAATTTAGAAGGTCTGTCCAAAAAAAAAAAAGTCCTCAAACCCATAAACTGCTGTGTGATTAAAGTAAAATAATTTCTATAAAAGGATTATATTATTTTACACCATTTGCTGAAAAGACTATTCCTCCCCATTAAATTGTCTTGACACCTTTGTCAAAAATCAATTGCCCATTCTGGACTTCCTATTCTCCATTGACCTCTGTTTTATCCTTATAGTATGCATTCAAAAAATAAAATACAAAAGAAAATATTAAAACTGAAAACAATCTGAAAGAAATTAACTTAATCACATACCTGATTGGTTAACATAACCACAGAGAATTTTTTTATGTGACTTTTAAAAAAAATTTACATATGGGACACCTGGGTGTCTCAGTTGGTTGAGTCATAATTCCGGGGTCCTGGGATCGAGTCCTTCATTGGGCTCCCTGCTCAGCAGGGAGCCTGCTTCTCCCTCCGCCTGCCCTCTCTTTCTCTGACAAATAAATAAAAACTTAAAATTAGAAGTGCCTGGGTGGGGGCGCCTGGGTGGCTCAGTGGGTTAAGCCGCTGCCTTCGGCTCAGGTCATGATCTCAGGGTCCTGGGATGGAGTCCAGTCTCTCTCTGCCTGCCTCTCTGCCTACTTGTGATCTCTCTCTGTCAAATAAATAAATAGATAGATAGAAAGAAGTGCCTGGGTGGCTCAGTCCTTAAGCATCTGCCCTTGGCTCAGGTCATGATCCTAGGTTCCCAGGATCAAGCCCCACATCAGGCTCCCCGCTGGAAGCCTGCTCCTCCCTCTCCCACTCACCCTGCTTGTGTTCCCTCTCTGGCTGTCTCTCTCTCTCTCTCTGTCAAATAAATAAATAAAATCTTTTAAAAAATCTTAAAATTAGGGACGCCTGGGTGGCTCAGTCGGTTAAGCCGCTGCCTTCGGCTTGGGTCATGATCCCAGGGAGCAGGGAGCCCGATGCGGGGCTTGATCCCAGGACCCTGAGATCATGACCTGAGCCTAAGGCAGAGGCTTAACCCAGTGAGCCACCCAGGCGCCCCTCAAATAAATAAAATCTTAAGAAAAATAAAAATAAACTGCGTAGACCTACAAAGTACAATTAGATAATTTCTGATACATGTGTGATCACCACCCCAATCAAGATACAGACTATTTCTTTTACCCTAGAAAGTTCTTTTCTAGTCAATCCCACACTTTCTGCCTCTAGGCAACAGTGTGCTGATTTCTATAACCATTGACTAATTTTGCCTATTCCTGAACTTCATATAAATGGAAACACATAACTTGTATGTTTTTGTGTCTGGCTTCTTTCGCTCAATACAATGTTTTCGAGATTAATCCATATTGTCACATGTAATGTTAACCTTAAAAATAAAATTGACAGGCGCCTGTGTGGCTCAGTTGGTTGGGCAACTGCCTTTGGCTCAGGTCATGATCCTGGAGTCCCGGGATTGAGTCCCGCATCGGGCTCCCTACTCAGGGGGAGTCTGCTTCTCCCTCCCATACTCCCCCTTCTCGTGCTCTCTTTCTCTCTCTCAAATAAATAAGTAAATCTTTAAAAAAAATTGACAAGAGTTTCTTTTGCCAGCAAAGATAGGTTTATTCAGAATAACAGAGAATCACAATTCAGGACATTCAAACCCTTGCAAATTCAGAGAACAAAGGAGAGGACTGCTCTCTATTACAGAGGAATGGGATGTTATAAACAAAAAGTCCATTGAGTAAACTGGGAGTTCCAAGTACAGGGCTTTTCATGAGCTAAGTTGTGATCATTTCTCATTGGCTGGTTTGTTGCTGGGGGAAGAGAAAAATCTATTCTTCTCTTATTGGCATAGTAAGGTAGTATGGACTTGCAAGGTACCCCCTCTTCCTTTTTAAAAATGTTATCTTATATTTTAAAAAAGATTTACTTATTTTGAGAGAGTGTGTGCATGTGAGCACATGGGGTAGGGGCAGAGAGAGGAAGAGAATCCCAGGCAGAGTCTGCACTGAGCATGGAGACAGATTCTGGGCTCAATGCCATGACCCTGAGATCACAACCCCATCCGAAAACAGGAGTCAGATGTTTTAACCAACTGTGCAGGTGCCCCATTTTCATTTATTTATTATCATTATTTTTAAGATTTGATTTATTTCTTTGAGAGACAGAGTGTGTGAGCAGGGGAAAGGGTAGAGGGAGAGGGGGAATTGGACTTCCTGGGAGCCTGACTCTAGGCTTGATCCCAGGACCCTGAGATCATGACCAGAGCAGAAGGTGGATACTTAACCAACCGAGCCACCCAGACATCCCAGCAGGTGCCCCTTTAAATTTATCTTTAAGTCTTTTTTTTTTTTTTCTTTTTAAGTACGCTCCACATTCAGTGTGGTGACCATCGTGGGGATTGAACTTACAACCCTGAGATCAAGAGCTAAGCTGAAATCAAAGAGTCAGATGCTTAACCAACTGAACCACTTAGGCACCCCCTTTAAATTTTATTTTTAATTTATATTTAAAGATTTTTATTTTAATACAATTTTATTTTTTAAGTAATCTCCATACCCCACGAGGGAATGGAAATGACAACCTGGAGATCAAGAGTGGCATGCTCCAAGGACTGAGGCAGCCGTGCCTCCGTAGTCCAACCCTCCACCCGCTTCCTATTGGATCAGCAATTGACATATTGCTAGGGCATGAGAGCTCCCCCTTCTGGCTTCTGACTCCATTTTATCTGCCTATTTATTTTCAAAGTTTTTTTTCGTTTGGTTTTTTTTTGCAATTTCTACACCAACCTGGGGCTCCAACTCATAACCCTGAGATTGAGAGCTGCATGCTCTTCCAACCGAGTCAGCCAGGCACCAATGACTCTATTTTAAATGACGTTGCCTTTGTTTAATTTTCACAATACCAGTTATTCCTTTTTGTTTTATTGCTGAATAATTTCCATTGTGTGAACATGCTTGAAAAAGTCAATGTTATTAAAAAAAACTAGGAGACTAACAAAAGATGTAACAACCAAACGCATGATCCTGGTTTAAAAAACAGGCTGGTTCAGTCAGTGGAGCCTGCAATTCTTGATGTCAGGGTCCTGAGTTCACACCCCATGTTGTGCATAGAGCTTACTTAAATACAATAACAATAACAACAACAAAAACTATATGTCCTTACTTGGCCAACTGGGGAAATTTAACTATCAACTGATTATTAGGTACTACTAGATAATAGGTTTATTAGCTCACTGAGCCTTTGTTTACAAAATCTCTGTCAGATTTCTCTATTAATGGCACTACTGTTCTCTCAGTAGCTCAGGCTTAAAGCTCTTGTAACACCAACTCCAACCTTTCTGCTTCCACTCCCACCCAACCTCATATCAGTTCAGGTTTTCAGCACTTTTTTCCACAGCTTTATTGAGACATAACTCACATACCATACAACTCACCTATTTAAAGCATACACTTAAATGGTTTAAAAGCATATTCACAGGGTGTTCAACTTTTATCAAAATCAATTATAACATTTTCATCCCCCAAAACACTTTGTACCCATTAGCAGTCACTCCTCATCAGGTTTTTATCACTTCTGATCTGGCTCCTTCCAACAGCATTCCAACTCATCATCTTCACCGCTCTCCTTTCAATTTATCTCATGTACATTACAGACAATTCAGTTTCTCTAAGGCATGGTTTAGATACAACTTTTTAAAAAAAGATTTTATTTATTTTTTTGATAGAGATCACAAGTAGGCAGAGAGGCAGGCAGAGAGAGAGGGGGAAACAGGCTCCCCATTGAGCAGAGAGCCCAATGTGGGGCTCGATCCCAGGACTCTGGCCGAAGGCAGAGGTTTTAACCCACTGAGCCACCCAGGTGCCCTAGATACAACTTCTTAACAAGATACCTACAGTGACTCTCCCAAAGGACGCTTGGGTGCGAGCAAACATCCACTAGCACACATCCAGTTCTGGGCGAGGCAGGTGCTGTGAACAAAATGGGTACTACTGAAGACTTCCTTTATCGTTCTAGTGCCTGTGTTCAGCCAGGGCCCTCCGCCTAGAACGAGCTCTTAACCGCCACCTCACCATCAACTGCTAGAAAATGTTCCCAACTTTCAATGACCTTTTTAAGTCGACAAATGACTGCGAACTCGGCAGCTCCCTTGAACTCTCCTGGCACTTCCCTACCCCGTTCGCTTGCACACACTTAAACCCCAGTATTTGTTTGTTCGATACATCTACAGCACATTCTGTGCAAGCACCCATGCTCCTTTCCGCGGGAACTACCAGCTTCTCTCCCCACAAGCTTGACTCCTCAGAATCCCACCTCCCTTCCTCCAGTAATCAAATACCTCCGCACCCCACGCCCTCCCCCCCGAATCATAGATGTGTGCGACTCCTGGTAAGAGTGGATTAAGAGAGGGCGGCTCTTCTGGGTCATGTCTGCGCGAAGAGACCTCCCGGCCTCTATGATCCGTGCTTCCGCTCAGGAGAACAGAGACACCCCTCTTCCGGCGCTTCTAGGCGCCCCAGGCCCGCCCTGCCGCTGGCGGTGACGGAAGCGCGCCGGGGGGGTGACCTCACCTTCCAACATGGCGGCGGCGGTAGATTAGGGCCACGGGTCGAAGCAGCCACCGCCGCTGGGGGACCCTGTCGGAAACGACTGCCGCCGCCGCCGCCCCTTCCATCTCTTCTGGGGCAAGGGGCCAGGGCCAGGTGAGGGGAGTGGGGTTCTGGGCAGGCAGAGTTGGGTCCTTATCCAGCTTCTCAGGCGGTTTTCACTGGGCAGGAAGGTGTCCAGAGACTGTGCCGAACCACCGCCTCCCCAGTGGTTCCGACGACGCGTGAGTGAGTGTCAGTGAGTGTGTGACTGTGAGTGAGTGAGTGTGTGTATGTGTTTATACCGGCGCTCCTTCGCCCGAGGGTTCTCAAAGCTTGAGAGGTCCATTTCTTTGTAACCGGACCTGTGCAGCGTCGTCCCACCGCGGACGCTTGTTGAGCGGGGCTTCCTGAGAGGGCTGCCAGAGGCTCGGAGGAACTCGGCCCTTGCCCTGCACCGCCGGTCTTCCCCACAAAGACCTTCACGTGGAAAACCCGTGTGCATTTTTAGGACCAGGCTGGGGATCCTGGACTTTCTGGTTGAGGGAAAGGTTTCATGCGATTCGTTTAAAATTATAGAGTATCTCTGCTAGTCCTAGTTGCTTTTTCTCACAGATTGTTAGAAATTTGTTATTCTTTAGTCACTGCTGTTCTGACACCCATCATTACTATTATTTATTTTTCAGAAAAATCTGCCTCCTTATTCTTGGAGGCAATACAGTTCACACTAAGGAGTTCCTTCTTTTGATCTTTATCCTCTCGCTATTCCAGGGAGATTCCAAGTTTCTTTCCTTCATAACTAGCTGTGAAGGGAAACTCCTAGACTTTTTGAGTTGACCTGGGTTGAAAATCCGGCGGATCTGTCCAGTTGTTCACACGCTCCCCGCAGGGATTTTTGTGTTAACCCCTCCCCGCACCAGTATTTATTTGTTTACTTAAAATAGCTATCTCACTGTCTCTATTTAGAAGTTTTAAACTGAACCGACGGTAAACCCTCCCCCTTTTTTCCTTTATGATGTGAGACAAAACAAAGTCTTTTGCGAAATTGTTAAGATTTCCTCTGGAGGCTTGGTGTAAACCAGAATGTTGATCTCTGCCCTGACTTGTTGTGACCTTGGATGAGTTGCCACACCCTTCTAGTACTTTCTTTTTTTATCTCCCAGAAAATTAAGCAAAACTTTTTGTAGGTAGTAAACTATTTATACCTCATATACATAGTTGGATAAATGCACAGTGTACATTTGTACCTGCAAATTGAAACTAAGCCTTTAGGAAATAATCTTCATTTGATAATAGGCCAATAGGTGTTTGAAAATCCATTTTCTCTGATTAGCTAGGCACTATTTTCAGTGTATATATATATATATAATTTTTTTTTTAATGATTCATTTTCTCATGGAAGCTTGTATCCCAGTAGTTGAATTTAGTTGAAGGATGTACAAAGTTGAGTCCAACCAGTTTTGTAAAGAAAAGGTGCTTTCTAGCTCATCAGTTAAATCAGTACTAAATATTTCATACACTGAACTTTTAGGATAAGTAATTGGAACAATAATTATTGCTTTAAAATATATTTCTCATAAAATATTTTAGACATAGAAAACAAGTTTTAAACAGTCTTGCTGTCCTACTTTTTACCAGTTTTTCAATTTCATTTTGATTTATATCTTATTCCAAATAAATGCTCACCAAGATTTCTTATTTAATGTATATTACAGCGTTGAAGGAAGGGAGCTATTTTCAGAGTAGCTGGTTTTTTAAGGCCTTGAGATATAACTAACATGGAACTCACCAGTTGCACGATTTAATGTTTTTTTTTTTTTAATGGTTTTAGTATATTCACATAATTCCCAACCACCACCACAGTTTTCATCACCCCCAAAAGAAACCCTGTACCCTCCCCTACCTAGGCAACCACTGACTGACTTTCTGTCTCTGTAGATTGACTAGTTCTGGATATTTCATATAAATAGAATTATGCAGTATGTGGTCTTTTGTGGCTGGCCTCTTTTTTATTTTGCATGATGTTTTCAGGGTTCATCCATGTTGTAGCATGTATCAGTCTTTTTTTTTTTTTTTAAGATTTTATTTATTTATTTGGCAGAGAAAGAGAGGGGGAACCCAAGCAGGGAGAGTGGGAGAGGGAAAAGCAGGCTCCCTGTGTGGGGCTTGATCCCAGAACTCTGGGATCAGGACCTGAGCCAAAGGCAGTGGCCTAATGACTGAGCGACCCAGGTGCCCCCTTAGTCTTTCTTTTTATGTGGCCACAATATGCCGTAGTATGGATATACCAGTTTTCATCAGTTGATCAGTTATTCATCAGTTGATGGGCAGTTATTTCCACTATTTGGCTGTTAAATATTATGCTGCTATAACTATTAGTGTGCAAATTTTTGTGTAGACATGTGTTTTCATGTCTCTGGCATATACCTGGGAGTGGGACAGAGCAAGTGAATTTTATGTCTCCTTTTTAAAAAAAATTTATTTTTTTTATGTCTCCCTTTTATAAAGCTATCTACACATACATGGGAAGCTCAATTATTGTGAAAGTCAGATACTGCCTGTGGGGAGAGGGTGAGGGTGAGGCATTCCTTTGTAAGTACATTATCTTTGAATGCCAGCTGCTGAGTGAAAATATTTTGGGGCAGCTCTTAAAACAAGATTGAACTAGAGCATTTCAATTGAGCATGTTTCAGTATGAAAGGGACTGTCTATACTAGAAAATTTCGGGTCTGCTGAGTTTTAATTAAAAATGACACCCTTTCCCATTTGCATTTTGCAGCTGGGTGGGGTGAATTTAAATTTTACAGTTTTTATTGGGATTACTTAATTTTACTTCTATTATTTTAGAGAAAGTCCTAGAATTCTATAGGGACTAATAAGGTATGGATCTTAAAAAATGTAAATTACTGGACTTAATGGTAATTTGTGGAATTTGAAACAAACTCCATACTCATACCACCAGTGAGTCTTAAGAGTAGCAGCCTGGTAACCCCAAAACTTTGTTAATGTTTGAAATTCCAGAATTTTGATTTGTGATTGAATTATCTGTGGATTTTTATTTTTCTTTTTGTAAACTGGGATTATAGATCTGTTCATCTTTATTACGGGAGTATATAACAGTTTTATTACTTTATAATTGTAGTGGATGGAAGTAGCCTAAAAAACAAAGCTTCTTGAATTATTAAAACTTGTTAAGTTGTGGGACGCCTGGGTGGCTCAGTTGGTTAAGCAGCTGCCTTCGGCTCAGGTCGTGATCCCAGCGTCCTGCGATCGAGTCCCACATCGGGCTCCTTGCTCGGCAGGGAGCCTGCTTCTCCCTCTGCCTCTGCCTACCACTCTGTCTGCCTGTGCTCGCTCTCTCTCTCTCTCTCTCTGACAAATTTAAAAAAACAAAAACCAAAAACTTGTTAAGTTGTAATGTGTTTCTGTTTTGGCTCTGTGGGGTTAAGGAATACAGTATAGGTATGGTGTTCTAAATAGCATGGCTGAAGTGGGTACTAGAAATTTCTATTTTCCACAAGCATCCAAGGTGCTTATGATCAGACAAGTTTGGGAAACAACTATAAAAAACTCTTAGGTGCTGCAGACTTGCTTTTCATAAGAATTTAAAGTAGAATTTAATAGTGCTGCCTACCTTCTGGTTATTCATAAAATGTGCTTTAATTCCTATATTACTATCAGTGCCTGCATCCTGGAATTTGCACTGGTATTCATGATAGAAATCTGGTTAAAAAAAATAAAGCAAACTATTTATTGCAAATTGTGGATGTTACATTTGTTACTGAAGGATCATGGATGTTTTATTTGTGCCTGGTTTTGGAGATGTCACCAAATGTGTCTATAAACATAGGATTAAGTTACCCTAAGCTTCCTCAGGCTGTCGATTTGGCTGACAACTACTTGTAACTTAATAGAGGAGCAGATTATAGGTGTAATGTAGGGGCGCCTGGGATGGTGAGTGAGTTAAAACCTCTGCCTTAGGCTCAGGTCATGATCTCACGGTCCTGGGATCGAGCCCGCATCGGGCTCTCTACTCACAGGGAGTCAGCTTCCTCCTCTCTCTGCCTGCCTCTCTGCCTACTTGTGATCTCTCTCTGTCAAATAAGTAAATAAAATCTAAATAAATAAATAAAGGTGTAAGGTAGAGAAAGAAACAACTGGGTAACACAAATGTATTCAGTGGCTTGTTAGATTTGTGCAGTATACAGTTTTTATATTTATTTATTTATTTTCTAAATTTTTATTAAAATAAGCTCTATGCCTGACTCAGGGTTTGAACTCATGACAACATCAAGGTCAAGAGTTGCATGTATCACTGACTGAGCCAGCCAGGCACCCCAATAGTTTTTTTTTTTTTTTAAGACTTGATTGATTGATTGATGAGAGACAGAGAGGCAGAGGGAGAGGGAGAAACAGGCTCCCCACAGAGCAGGGAGCTCGATGTGGGACTCCATCCCAGGGCCCCAGGATCATGACCTAAGCCATAGTCAAATGCTTAACGAACTGAGCCACCCAGTTGTCCCATCCCCAATTGTTTTTATATTTAAAACTATTTAAGTTTCTGGATACCAAGAGCACTTATACCTAATTTGAATTCCAAAAGAGTCTACTAGACAAAATTTAGAGTAAAAGTAGCTGTGTCCTTCTTATCATTTAAAAAGAAGCTTGAGATGCCTTAATATGAAATGCACTCTCTGTTATTAAGGCAGTAGTGGGGGGACCTGAGTGTTGTACCCTGCTTACAGGAAAGCTCTGAATGGTGATCTCAGATCATATTTACCTTTCATCTGATTTGTTTTTTCTCTTTTTTCCCTGGCCCCATTCTTAAAATTGACAGATTTGCCCCTTTCAGTAGTCTGTTTGAAAAAAACACCTTGTTCGTCTATCATTCTTCCTCCTGTTATTGTTCATATTTTCACCTCTGCATTCTTCTCACCTAGCACATTGCCTGACATAAGTAAATATGCGTCGAGTGTATGCAGTTAAAGGCTAAGAGTTCAGAACTGAAGACCATGTACGTAACCAAGTGATTGCACTGTTAACTAGTTGTGTGATTTTGTGCAAATAAATTGTCTATTCTTGTTTCTCCATCAATAAAATTGAGACTGTTACCTTTTTCTTCTAGCATAGAGGATTACTATGACAACACATGGAAGAGTGCTCAGAAATAGAGGTCTTAGGCAGATGTAATTTATATTCAAAATACAAGAGCTCATTGTGCAGTATGCTAACTCTGCACTACAGAATGTTGCAAAGGAAGTGCATGCTCTCTCTTCCTAGAATACCTTTAGAGTCCATGACCCTGTAGTCGTGCTGTGGAGTTTACATTTTGCGTATTCTCAATGCTTTTGTTCTATAATTTAATACACACACACTAGCTGTGTAATAGTGTTCCTAGGGTCTATCTGCCCCACCACCTAATCACAGGTGTGAATGAGCTGCTTTGTTGCTCTACACCTGGAAAGAAGCTCAAGCTAAATTAGAAGTTGGATAGATATTTAATACTATAAGTCTATCATATTTAGGTCTGGTATGTTTATAACTAGATTATCCAATGCACATGTAAAGCCTAAAAAATGTATACTGAATCGCTTCTCGGCCTTTTGGCTAAGATCAAGTGAAAAAAATGTATACTGAAGTTAAATGATTGGAGTTTGTATCATCATCTTCTCCATTAGTGTGAATCATTGAAAAATGTTAAAACGATTGAATAGAATATAATCATCCTCCAAATATACGGTTGTATGGATGTTAACATATATACTAGAGCTGAGGACTTCACTGCAAATAGTAAAGTGAGGGTGGAGAATGGAAAATTATGAAATCCATGATTAAGATTGCATTTATGGTTAGGCAATTGGGATTTGTAAGAAAATCTGAAGAGCACTAGGCTAAAAATCAAATTTGGAAGTTCAGTGAACTATGCTTTTTCTATGGCATCTGGGTTGAAGTGTGACTAAAATTGTCCTCAGATTCAGATTTTTGATAAATATAGGAATTTGAATATAACAGATTTGAGAACATCAATTTTTTACTTAAAACATTATTCAAAATATGAGTACTTCTTTATTCCAGTTACCCCCAAATTCTGAGACTTTTTAAAGCTGAAATTTTGTTACTCATTTGCTCTGTTCTCCCCTCTCTTGGAACTTCACTTCATAATTTATCCCTTGCTTTTTGTACTTATTTATACATCATTGGCTTCTTCTCCACTGAGTGTAAACATGCTTAAGACTCTTGTTGTGCACAAAAACAAAACAAATGAACTCTCAGACTTATCTCTCCCTGGCCTCTATTATTTTCTTCCCATCCAACCAGGCTGTTTCTCTGAAAGAATAAACCAAAACCCCGTTCTCTCCCTTTTCACTTACCATTCAGCCTTCAACTCCCTGCCTTTTGCTATTGCCCCTGGCCAACAAATAGAACTGTCTGGTCAGGGATCATTACCCTGACATATTCATTCTTTTTGGTGTGTTGTTATATTTCAATATTTCTTTACTGTCTTCTTGTTGAAGTTCCTCCCCTGACTTCTGTAAACACACTCTTTCCTGTTTTTCTTCCTTCCTTTCTGACTGTCCCAATCCAGACTTGTAGGTCACCTCTGCCAGCTTCTCATCTTTGGATAACCCCTGAAATGTTAGTTTTGCCCTGAATTCTGTTGGTGTTTCTCTTTCAGATGAAACTGGTATTTCTTTTCTTTTTTTTTTTTTTTTTTAAGATTTTATTTATTTATTTGTTAGAGAGCGAGCACAGGCAGACAGAGAGGCAGGCAGAGGCAGAGGGAGAAGCAGGCTTCCTGCCGAGCAAGGAGCCCGATGTGGGACTCGATCCCAGGACGCTGGGATCATGACCTGAGCCGAAGGCAGCCGCTTAACCAACTGAGCCACCCTGGTGTCCCGAAACTGGTATTTCTTGACAGATATTTTTTAAAATGTGTCTCCTTTTGATAAATAAAAAATTATCTGGCTCCTGTTCTGGTGGTGGTGCTTGGGGTAGGGAATGATGGGTGCATTTATTCTTCCCTCCTATCCGTGCACTGAGTCATTGATACAGAGAAGATTGAAGAAAAAACAAAGAAGATTGAAGATCTGCTGAGCTTCATTTTCTATACTTTGAATCTGAAAACAGTAGGTAATGTTTCCCTTTCCAGAGTGAAGCTCTCTATTGTTATCCCCTTTCTCACTCCTACCCCAAATTTTGACACTTCCTATCCATTGGAAGTCACTAACTCTCCCCATTCAGTCTCCTTAGATAATTTCATTGACTTGTATCTGTGCAGAGCACAGTTTTGTATCTCTAGTTGAGAGCTCTCAGTATAAGAATGTCCAATTAATTGCTCTACATCTTCACCTGGACAACTCCTAGGTACTAAATTCAGTATGCCCCAAAGTGAACCTGTTATTATCTCCTAAAACAGCTCTTCCTATATTATCTGATTTGAGAAATAGGAATAACATCACTTTCCCTACAGCTGTCTTGAGTACTCTTACTGAGTTAGTTAACAAATCTTTGAGGCTCTTAATATTTTACCTATTCATCCCCTTCTTTCTGGTGTTCTTGCTCTAATTTATACCTTCATACATCTCTTGTTTAGATTTTTCCAATATTCCCCTGTGTCCTTGCCTCCAGTCTCTATTCTTATTCTTCCATACCACCTCCAGGATGATTTTTCTAGAATATAACCTGTTGATATACTTTTCTTGCTTGAAATATTTCAATAGTTCCTGGTAGTGTTATATAGTAGTTTTTAGCCTGTTTTACACCGTGATCTAATTTGAGGATCTAATGAAAGAAATGGAATGATTTTTTTCTGTCCAGAAAAAAATGCTGATGCATAGAGAATTTGCATACCGTTTTAGGGGGTTCATTTATGAACATGGTTAAAATAATTCCTTGCTTATAGGATAAAACCTAAGCTTCCCAGAATCTCATGGTATACAAAGCACACCAAGTGCTGACTGCTGCTTACTCCTGCTGAGCCTCATCCCCCTTATAGCTTAGGATTTAGCCATGTCAAATTCCTTAGTTTTTATGTTCCATGCTGTTTCAAAAGTGCTTTTGTGCTTTTTCCTGGTCTTTTTCATATCTAAAGTGCATCCCTGTCTCATCCCCCTAAGCTGGTTCAGTTAGTGAATACCTCTTCATGTTTCAGGATTGGTTCAGATTTTACTTTATAAAGTCTTTCCTGATTTCTTTTTCCCTTCCCCAGAGAGACTTTCCTGCTTCCTCTTTTGGGTTGCCCCCTCCTACTCTGTGGATACTGACTTGTGTCATAGAACTTTATTGTTCTGATTAATTTGCATATTTTTGTTCATCTCTACTTGGTCGAAAACTCCAGAAGACAGGTAATTTATCTTAATTATGGTCTTTGTGCCTGATGTCTATAGTACCTTGTATCTTAAGAAATCTGAGTTGAATGAATGCACAAAATTACCAGAAGGCATTGCCTTTTATTTATTTATTTATTTATTTATTTGACAGAGAGATCACAAGTAGGCAGAAAGGCAGGCAGAGAGAGGGGGAAAGCAGGCTCCCCTCTGAGCAGGGAGCCCGATGTGGGGCTCGATCCCAGGACCCTGAGACCATGACCTGAGCTGAAGGCAGAGGCTTAACCCACTGAGCCACCCAGGTTGCCCACCTTCTGTTTCAGTAGATACAATTACTAGGTTGATATGAGGTCTTTAAAGATTTTTTTTTTAATTTATTTATTTGACCGACAGAGATCACAAGTAGGCAGAGAGGCAGAGAGAGAGGAGGAAGCAGGCTGTCCGCAGAGCAAAGAGCCCGATGTGGGGCTCGATCCCAGGATCCTGGGATCATGACCCGAGCCGAAGGCAGTGGCTTTAACCCGCTGAGCCACCCAGGCGCCCCTAAAGATTTTTTTAAACTATAAATTTAGTTTAGTAATCTTCATATAAAAGTAGTGTGTTACAGTTGTTGGAGAACTGCCTCCCAAGTTTTAAGAAAGTTAGGTTCTAGTCTTGGTCCTTGTTCAGTTAGCTCTTGGTTGCCAACAAGAGAAAGTCATTCTAGCTTATTTAAGCAGAAACGGAACTTATGAAAAGGGCATTGGGTAGTTCACAGAATGGATGGGAAGCTGGAAAATTTGGTTTGGGAAACAGGCAGGAACCAAGGGAGACTTGGCTGTAGACTGAGCCAGGATCAGGCCAAGGAATAGAAGAGTTAGGACACTGCAATCTGATCTGCACCTCTGTCTCTGCTGACCTAGTACCACAGCCTTCTCCATGAATTGTTTTAAGTGTCTTTCCACATTCTAGATCCTAGTAGGAGTCTCTGACTTGGCTGAACCTAGATCACATATGCTATATGCCACAGAACAGGAGAAAAGGAAAGAAAAAATCTAGCTCATTTAAGCTTTTATAGTGGGGGCTGGGAGATTTCTGTTTCCTGTCGAGATTGACACAGTGTTGGATGCTCCCTATAAAGGAAATTGGGTTCAGATGGCAGGCAGGCAAAATAATAAAAAAGCAAAGGTTCATTACAGCACCACTGCTAGCTAGTACCTGACCAGATAGGCATCAGAAAACTTACTTTACCTCTGTGGATATCCCTTTTTATATTTGTAAATTTGAAATTCTGTCACTATTATTTTTTTTTCTTAGAGATTTTATTTATTGATTTGACATAGAGATATCACAAGTAGGCAGAGAGGCAGGCAAAGAGAGAGGGGGAAGCAGGCTCCCCTCCGAGCAGAGAGCCCAATGCGGGGCTCGATCCCAGTACCCTGAGATCGTGACCTGGGCCGAAGGCAGAGGCTCAATCCACCAAGCCACTCAGGCACCCCTGAAATTCTGTCACTATTAAATGGTGACTGTAAATGTAACAAATATTTTGAGGGGTATTCTTTTTTTAGGTTTTATTTATTTATTTATTTGACAGAAGAGAGAGAGACTGCACAAGGAGGGGGATCAGCAGAGGGAGAGGGAGAAGGAGCAGGGTCTGCTGAGCAGGGAGCCTGATGTGGGGCCCAATCCCAGGATGCTGGGATCATGACCTGAGCCGAAGGCAGATGCCCAATGACTAAGCCACCCAGGAGCCCCTATTTTGAGTTTTTTAAGAGTAAAGTACCCTGTAGTTACACAGTGGGTGTGCCTTTTATTCCTGTGATGTAAGCTGTGACACGTTTTAGTATGTATTAATAATTTTGAGATGCTTTCTGAAGTTGATAAACTTTTAACAGGGCAGTCTAAGGCCTACTGTTTGATTTAATGTACGTTTTGATATAATTTGGTAGCATTGCTCCTTGAAGATAGGAAACAATGGGGACTTTTAAATATTATACTAGTATTTCTTTTGATAGCCTAAGTAAATACTGATAATAGCAACCATAAATGCATTTTTTAAAGACAGTGTCTATTCATGCAAAGCATTTCTTAAAAAGATTTTATTTATGACATAGCAAGAGAGGGAACACAAGCACAGCAGGGGGTGGGGGGCTGGGTGGCAGCTGGAGATTGGAGAAGCAGGCTCCCTGCTTAGCAGGGAGCCCGATGTGGGACTCGATCCCAGGACGCTGGGATCATGACCTGAGCCAAAGGCAGACTACTGAGCCACCCTGGCACCCATCAAAGCATAGTTTTATGTTACTCTTCATTTCTGTCTCTTTGTATAGCCACTTCTGTTGAGTATTTTAAATTCTACATGTATTTTATCGTTTATCACTTTTAGACATTTCTCTTTAGTTTGCTTGTAGATGTTAAATTTTGTCAACATTGCTTGTCTCCTTTTCATGTTGCTAGTTATCTGAACCTGTTTTTCTCTTCCTGGATATTTCCTGAGATCTTAAAGCTGTTGATATCATTGTTTAAGTAAAAAACTAAGTTATTTGGAAACTCCTTAATAAGAATTTTTTATTTGAAACAACTATTAAGGCACATGATAGGTAAAACAGCTACTCAGTCCATGGGAAGAGGTAAAAGTTGTAGCTGTATTAATTAGGGTACAAGTTAGGATGCCTAATGCAGAGATTTCAGAATGAAGTGCCTTAAATGACAGTCCAGAGGTTGTTAGTCAAGGCTGGCAGGGTGGCTCTGCTGAACGTGGTCATTCAGGGGCCCATTACCTTCTCTCTTGTTACATTACCATCCCTTAAAGTGGTCTCCTTGTTTGCATGTCAGAACTGGTTGTCTGCCATATTCACATTCCAAACCATAGCAAGGAGGAAAGAGAAAATCTTTAGGGAGAGACCCACAGATTGCACACATAACTTCTGCTCGTATTCCTCTGACTCAGGCTAATCATTTGGCTCATTAAGCTGCTAAGGAACTGGCAGATATGGTTTGCAGTTGTGTGGCTATTGACCTAGCTAGAGTTTAGGAGGCTTTATTTATTTATTTATATTTTATTTTTAAGTAATCTACATACCCAGCGTGGGGCTTGAACTCAGCTCTGAGATCGAGAGTCATATGCTCTACCGACTGAGCCAACGACTGAGCCAATCAGGTGCCCTAAGAGGCTTTATTATTAAAAGAAATAAGAGAATATATATTGGGGTGGAGGGATAGGTGGGGGTATAGCCAGTGTTTTTGCCACATAGGTGAAAACAGAGAAACTAGGGAGAGCTAGAAAGGGAAATTTGCTTTTGATCTGAAATCTGAATTAATTCTGAATTGTAAGTAAACTAAAGTTACAATTTTTAAAAATTACTGGGAAGAAAAGTCAAATATTTATTTTGGTATTTAGTTGAATAATTGTAGTCAACGGGGAAATGTACTGGCATGTAACGAACTTTAAACTGAAAAAATACTTTTGTGTTTTTAGGTTTTACACATCTGTAAGTAGACTTTTGGAGCTCTGCCAGCCAACTCAATGGCGTCCTCTACTACTGTGCCTCTAGGATTTCACTATGAAACAAAGTATGTTGTTCTCAGCTACTTGGGACTCCTCTCTCAGGAGAAGCTACAAGAGCAACCTCTTTCCTCACCCCAAGGTATTGTCTTTGGCTCAGGTGATTATATTAAGTAGTAGTAGTTACTTCACATGTAAAAATACATATATCTAAATAATTTGTATCTGTGATTATAAGATCAAATAATACTAATAATCTTTTAAAGAATAACCCCTCATCCCATCCCTTCCCACCCTCTGATCCAGTCCCAGAAAAGACTTTTTTTTTAAAAAGATTTTATTTATTTATTTGGCAGACAGAGATCACAAGCAGGCAGAGAGGCAGGCAGAGAGAGAGAGGAGGAAGCAGGCTCCCCGCTGAGCAGAGAGCCCAATGCGATGCGGGGCTCGATCCCAGGACCCTGGGATCATGACCTGAGCTGAAGGCAGAGGCTTTAATCCACTGAGTCATCTGGGTGCCCCCCAGAAAAGACTTTTAATGCTTTTTAAGAGTGTGGTAATTTGGGGCTCCTGGGTGGCTCAATCGTATAGTGTCTGTTAGGCTCAGGTCATGCGGGTCCTGGGATCGAGCCCCACATCAGGCTCCCTGCTTGGCTGGAAACCTACTTCTCCCACTCCCCGTGCTTGTGTTCCCTCTCTGGCTGTGTCTCTCTCTGTCAAATAAATAAAATCTTAAGAAAAAAAAAGTGTGATAATTTGGGATGCCTGGGTGAGTCAGTTGGTTAAGCGTCTGCCTTAAGCTCCTAGGGTCCTAGGTTTGAGTCATGATCCCAGGTCCTAGGGTTGAGTCCCGCATTGGGCTCCCTGCCCTGTGGGGAGCCTGTTACTCCGTCTGCCTGCTGCTTCTACTGCTTAAATAAAATCTTAAAAAAAAAAAAGAGTGTGGTCATTTAAATGATTGTTGTTGGTACATGTAAAAATGTATCAAGTACACGTAAATAAACAGAATTCTATCTTTCTTTAGAAATTTCATCCTTGGGGCTCCTGGGTGGCTCAGTCTGGTAAGGATCTGCCTTTGGCTGAGGTCATGATCTCTGGGTCCTGGGATTAAACTCTGCATTGAGCTCCCTGCTCTGAGTGGAGATTGCTTCTCCCTTCCCCCCTCCCCACCACTTGTGTGTAAGCTCTCTTTCTCTCTCAAATAAACAAATAAAATCTTCTTTTTTAAAAATATTTTATTTATTTGTTTGTCAGAGAGGAGAGACAGAGAGCACATAAGCAGGCAGAGAGGCAGGCAGAGGCGAAGAGAGAGGCAGGCAGAGGCGGAGAGAGAAGCAGGCTCCCTGCCGAGCAAGGAGCCCATGCGGGACTCAATCCCAGGACTCTGGGATCAGGACCCGAGTCGAAGGCAGCGGTTTAGCCCACTGAGCCACCCAGGCATCCCAAATAAAATCTTTTTTAAACATTTCATGCTTAACAAGACAGATTAGAATTATGTAATTGTTTAATTTTGTTATTTTTTTTTAAAGATTTTATTTATTTATTTGACAGACAGAGATCACAAGTAGGCAGAGAGGCAGGCACAGAGAGAGGAGGAGGAAGCAGGCTCCCCACTGAGCAGAAAGCCTGATGCAGGGCTCAATCCCAGGACCCTGGAATCACGACCTGAGCCAAAAGCAGAGACTTTAACCCACTGAGCCTCCCAGGCGCCCCTTGTTGTTATTATTTTTTAAAGATTTGATTTATTTGTCAGAGCACAAGCAGGGTGAGCAGGAGGCAGAGGGAGAGGCAGATTCCCTGCTGAGCAAGGAGCCTGATGGGGGGTTCGATCCCAGGACCCAGAGATCATGACCTGAGCCAAAGGCAGATGCTTAACAGACTGAGCCACCAGGTGCCCCCGCAAAATAACTTTAAGAACTCATAAGAGATACTAATTTATTATTATTAATTTATTTTTAAAGATTTTATGTATGTATGTATGTATATATTTATTTATTTATTTTTTGTCAGAGAGAGAGAGAGCGAGCACAGGCAGACAGAGTGGCAGGCAGAGGCAGAGGGAGAAGCAGGCTCCCTGCCAAGCAAGGAGCCCGATGTGGGACTCGATCCCAGGACGCTGGGATCATGACCTGAGCCGAAGGCAGCTGCTTAACCAACTGAGCCACCCAGGCGTCCCTTATGTATTTATTTAAAAGAGAGCGAGAGTGAACACAAGCAGGGGGAGTGGCAGGCAGAGGGAGAGGGAGAAGCAGGCTCTCTGCTGAGCAAGGAGCCCGATGATGCAGGGCTCAAGCCCACCACCCTGAGATCATGACCTGAACCAAAATCAAGTGCTGTCTTTGGCTCAGGTCATGATCCCAGGATCCTGGGATTGAGCCCCATGTTGGACTCTGTGCTCAGTGGGGAGCCTTCTCCCTTTCCCTCTGCCTCAGCCTGTCACTTAGCCTGTTTGTGCTTTCTCTCTGTCAAATAAATAAAATCTTAAAAAAAAAATACTCAACTTTTTTTTTGTTGTTTTTTTAGATATTATTTATTTGATAGAGGGAGAGATAGAGAAAGAGAGAGTGCAAGCACGGAGAAAGAGGCAAGCAGAGGGAGAAGCGGGCTCCCAACTGAGCAGGGAGTCCAATGCGGGACTCCATCGATGTAGGACCCTGGGATCATGACCTGAGCTGAAGGTGGACACTTAACCAACTGACCCACTTAGGCACCCTCAGCTTCTATTTCTTCCTTTCTTCTTTTTTTTTTTTAATATCTTATTTATTTATTTGACAGAGAGAGACGCAGCGAGAGAGGGAACACAAGCAGGGGAAGTGGGAGAGGGAGAAACAGGCTTCCTGCTGAACATGCAGGGCTCAAGCCCAGGACCCTAGGATCGTGACCTGAGCCAAAAGCAGACGCTTAACAACTGAGGCACCCAGGTGCCCCTCAGCTTCTATTTCTGACAAAGATTCATGGAACTGACAGTAATTAAGTTCATGACAGCAAATGAAGTTCGTTTTAAAACTCCTGGTTCCTGGGGTACGTGGGTGGCTCAGTTGGTTAAGTGTTTGCCTTCGGCTTAGGTCGTGATTGATCCCAGGGTCCTGAGATCGAGTTCCGTATCGGGTTCCCTGTTTAGCAGGGGTCTGCTCTCTCTCCCTGTGCCCCTCCTCCCTTTCTCTCTCAAATAAATGAATAAAGTCTTAAAAAAAAAAACAAAACCCAAAAACTCTTGGTTCCTTATCATGAGATAGATTCAGATATTTTCCAGAGTACGTACTGATGAATACTTCTGTGAATAACCATAAGTCTTGAATACTTTACATTTTCACAGTCTCTGTCAAACTAATTTTGTCAAAAGAAGAAGGCTTTTTATGCTCCACATGTATTTTGCCATTATTGGTAACACATCTTAGCAGATTCCACTTTGGGTTATAGTGAATTAGTGCTTTCTCAATTTTTTGGAAAATCTTCTCACCCATAATTATTCTGTGTAGGCATCCGGTTCTTTAGTCACTTCACACTCATCACGGACTCCTTGAATAAACAACAGCTGAGCAGTTTCACACAACTGTCAGCACATCAAAGAGCCAAAGAAAACCACTCAGAATTATTTGCCTTATATTCAGTTGACTGCTGATGTTGTTCCCATTGTCCTCAACTTGTTGAGCAACTATTCTCTCCAAAAGACTAATAATCTGAAACTTTTTTTTTTAAAGATTTTATTTATTTATTTGACAGAGATCACAAGTAGGCAGAGAGGCAGGCAGAGAGAGAGGAAGGGAAGCAGGCTCCCTGCTGGGCAGAGAGCCCGATGCGGGACTCGATCCCAGGACCCTGGGATCATGACCTGAGCCGAAGGTAGAGGCCCCAACCCACTGAGCCACCCAGGTGCCCTGAAACTTTTTTTTAATGACACATCTCTTTAGTGGCTCTAGCTGAACATAGTTTCATTAACTTGACATCAGTAAATGGCTTTCCTTGCTTGACTGACAGCTGAGCCATGTAGAAACTTTAGTTGCAGCCTCATTTTCACTTTTTATTTTTATGAAGAAATTCTATGATAAGAAGTTCTATTTTAAATTTTCTAATTTTTCTGACTTGCTTTCCCATGAGTTGGAAGTACTCTGATGATTCTGGTAGTATCAGTGTATACTGTGTATTTCTGGCATAGCTATAATGTCATTGCATAGTAAGTACAATACTTTGTCATCTAATTTGTAAGAGAATAATCCTTAAAAGCAGGATATTCAAAGTCAGCTTTTCTCTTGTTTTGACATGATGGGTATATGCAGGTAAGTAAAGGTTGTGGTATAGCGATATGGGTGGCAGTTGAAATGCTGTGGGGTTATACTTGTGCCACTGCAGTATGCAGTAGGCTTCGCAACAGTGTGAAGCTGTGAGGACACCATACACAGGCTCTGTCGAACCATGGGTTTCTGCCATTGTAGCACAAAGCAACCATAGATAATACATAAGTGAGTGTGGCTATATTCCAGTTACATTTTATTTATGGAGACTGAATTTCCTATAATTTTTATGTCATGAAATAGTAGTATATATATATATTTTTTATCATTTAAAAATGTAAAAATCATTCTTGGCTCATGGGCTATAGAAAAACATGCAGTGGGCCAGATGTGGTGTTTGCTGACACCTGCTATCAATGCAGAGTACTTTATTTTTCTCATTACTATCAAAGAGCACAATCTGTTTATGCATAAAACTAAATGCCGTTATTGTTTATATTAAGCCAGGTCTATGTCCTTGTCACTTCTATTCTTTAATCATATTTCTTTTTTTATTATAATGCTTTTAATATATATGAAAGTATTTTAAAAAGTAAAAAAAGAAAGAAGAAAAATTCTATAATCCAGTAATTAAAATGATGAAATGTTAGCCTTTTTTCCACTTATATAGGAACATACAAATTTGAATTTATGGTTTATAAAAATGAGGTGGTACATATGCCATTTGGTAACATTTAAAAAATTAACAACGTATTTAGGGGTGCCGGGGTGACTCAGTTGGTTAAGTATCTGCCTTCAGTTCAGGTCATGATCTCAGGGTCCTGGGATCCCCCCCCATGTCAGGCTCTCTGCTCAGTGAGGATTTTACTTCTCCCTGTCACTCTCCCTCTGTGCTTTCCCTCACTCTCCTTCTCTCTCAAATAAATAAAATCTTAAATAAATAAATAAATAAAAATTAACAACGTATTTGAACATCTGTCCATGTCAGTAAATAAATATCTGTAGTCTCCTGCTTTAGAACATTTAGGGTGTTCATCAGTCTTCTTTGGATTGGGCACATGACAGTCCCTTCAGTGAGCTTGCAAATTCCTTAAAACTTTTCCTTTTCAGTTTCCAGTTTCATTTACTTTTCCAAAACCTTCTTTTGATTAGTTATAGCCTGAGGTTTAGAAAAATACTATATAATAGAACTTTGTGCAGTGATGAACATGTTCTGTATCTGCTCTGTCCAATATTGCAGTCACAAGTCTCAGGAGATAGTTGAATACTTGAAGTATGACTAGTGTGAGTAAGGAACTGAATTTTTTTTTTTTTTTTTTTTTTTAAAAATTCGAATAACAAGTAGGCAGAGAGGCAGGCAGAGAGAAAGGAGGAAGCAGGCTCCCCGCTGAGCAGAGAGCCCGGTGCGGGGCGCGATCCCAGGACCCTGGGATCATGACCTGAGCCGAAGGCAGAGGCTTTAACCTACTGAGCCACCCAGGTGCCCCGGGAACTGAATTTTTAACTTTATTTCTATTTAAACTTAAAAAAGCTGATGTGACTAGTGACTAGTGCAGTATTAGACACCCAGGTCTAGAAGTCAGGTATTTATTCTCCCTTCTAAGCCAGCCCCTATGTTTATAATTTGTTCACAATACCACCTGTTACCCAGGCTTGAAACATAGAAGTCATTCTTTAGCTCTTTTCTCTGCCCTCTTTCTTTTTCTTTTTCTTCTTTTAATAATCTCTATACATCCGGGGCGCCTGGGTGGCTCAGTCAGTTAAGCCGCTGCCTTCGGCTCAGGTCATGATCTCAGGGTCCTGGGATCGAGTCCCACATCGGGATCTCTGCTCAGCAGGGAGCCTGCTTCCCTCTCTCTCTCTTTCTCTCTCTGCCTGCCTCTCTGCCTACTTGTGATCTCTCTCTGTCAAATAAATAAATAAAATATTAAAAAAAAAAATCTCTATACATCCACCTGGGGCTTGAACTCACAACCCCAAAATCAAGAGTCACATGCTCTACTGACTGAGCCAGCAGGGGCCCCTCTTACCCTCTTTGTCAGCTATTACCAACTGCGCCAATTTTGTGAGGATTCTCCCATTATCCTACAGGTCCTGCCTCAAATTACTGCAAGTGTCTCCTAATTTTTTTCCTTCACTTTATGTCTCCTCCATCCTGCATTTTGCATGCTGCAAGCATGTTGAGCATCCTAACGTTGCTTCTTATATTGGAAACCCGAAGTTATTCCATTCCCCTAAGGCTGCTTTACAAAACTTTGCTCTGGTCCCAGTACTTACAGCATCAGATGTCTCTTACTGTTTTGTTTTGTTTTTAAGATTTTATTTATTTATTTGACAGAGAATGAGAGAGCACCAGCAGTGGGGAGAGCAGAGGCAGAGGGAGTAGCAGGTTCCCCACTGAGCAGGGAGCCCAATGTGGGACTTGATCACAGGACCCAGGATCATGACCTGAGCTGAAGGCAGACACTCAACCATGCTCTGAAGGCAGAGCTCAACTATGCTCTGAGCCACCCAGGCGCCCTTACATCTCTTACTGTTTTGTATTTTATTTTTTATCTTTATTTTAATTTTTGGAGGGAGCTTGAGAACGAAGAGGGAGGGGCAGAGGGAATCTTAAGCAGGGGAAGAGAGAATCTTAAGCTGGCTCCATGCCCAGAGCAGCACAGAGCTGACAGAGGTCTCGATCTCATGACCCTGAGATCATGACCCGAGCCGAAATAAGAGTTGGACATTTAAAACAACTGAACTACCCAGACCCCTCTACTGTCTAGTATTTTAAACAAGGCATGCTTATTCCTTAAACTGAGGCGCTCTAAAATGGTAGACTACTGTGATAGCGATTACTAATGTTCACCTGTACCTAATTCTTTTTTTTTTTTATTTTTTTTAAAGATTTTATTTATTTATTTGAAAGACAGAGATCACAACAGGCAGGCAGAGAAACAGGCAGAGGGAGAGGAAGGGAAGCAGGTTCCCGCTGAGCAGAGAGCCCCACGCGGGGCTTGATCCCAGGACCCTGGGATTATGACCTGAGCCGAAGGCAGAGGCTTTAACCCACTGATCCACCCAGGCGCCCCCACCCGTACCTAATTCTTATCTCTTTGTTGGGAGTATGGGAAAATTGCATTTAGGCAGGGCCATGTGACTGGTCCTAGCCAATGAAATATGAGTGGTGTGATTTGTGTCCCTTCTAGGTTCTGGCATTTAAGAAGAAAGACTAACTTCTTAGAGGGAAAAATTAGGTTCTTACTGCTGTCTTTGCTGCTTTGCTATCCCATTTGTTATCTAAAATGTGATGTAGAGCTTATTCTCATGCCACGTTATTATAAATAGGATCTGTGGTAGCATCCATTGGTGTAATGTGGGTAGGGTTTGGTTTCAAGTCCATGAAGCAGTAAGCTTGAGAAGGAGAGGTTAAGGGAGGTGATCCAATTCATGACACAAGATTTTTGTCACATTAAATGTTTTTCATTTTTTCCCAAGTCATGTGCTGATTATAGACTTTTCCATAGATAGTTAACTCTATACTTCTCCAGAACTAGCCAGCTCTTCTAGACAGTGTTAGTTTGTGTTCTGGATTACATATTATGACTAGTAGAAGTCTTGCTGACTTGCATATTTGATGTCAAATAATAACTTCTGTTATGCACAATTTTGCACTTATAACACAGAGCACCTTATTGCTGAAGTAATTAATATGGATTTATTAATAAGGCAATTCTTTCTTAAGCTAGAAAAGAGAGTAAGTTCATCTCTTAGGAATGTGACTATCAAATACATGTACCTGTGCTACTGGTTTGTTATTCACTCAGCTTTTTTTTTTTTTTTTTAAAGATTTTTAAAAAATTTTTGTTTATTTGACAGACAGTGATCACAAGTAGGCAGAGAGGCAGGCAGAGAGAGAGAGGAGGAAGCAGGCTCCCCATAGAGCAGAGAGCCCCATGCAGGGCCCGATCCCAAGACCCTGGGATCATGAACTGAGCCAAAGGCAGAGGCTTAACCAACTGAGCCACCCAGGCACACCAGCTTTTTATTTTTTAAAGATTTTATTTATGTATTTATTTGACAGAGAGAGAGAGAGAGACAGTGAGAGAGGGAACACAAGCAGGGGGAGTGGAAGAGGGAGAAGCAAGCTTTCTGCTGAGCAGGGAACCTCCATGTGGGGCTCAATCCCAGGACCCTGGTATCATGACCTGAGCCGAAGGAGACTCTTAACGACTGAGCCACCCCAGGGCACCTGTGCTAGTGGTTTGTTATTCATTCAGCCATTAAGCAGTCACTCCCCACATTTTCCTCTTCCCTTCAGCCCCAGGCAACCACTGTTCTACTTTCTGTCTCTATGAATTTAACTCTCCTAGGCACCTCATTTGAGTGGAGCCAAATAATATTTGTTCTTTTGGGTCTGACTTATTTCATTTAGATACCAGGATTCATCCATACTATAGGGTGGATGGAATTTCATTCCTTTTTTTTTTTTTTTTTTTAAAGTAATCTCTGTGCCCAACATGGGGCTTGAACTCATGACCCTGAGATTAAGAGTCACATGCTCAGGGCGCCTGGGTGGCTCAGTGGGTTAAGGCCTCTGCCTTTGGCTCGGGTCATGATCCTAGGGTTCTGGGATCGAGCCCTGAGTCGGGCTCTCTGCTCGGCGGGAGGCCTGCTTCCCTTCCTCTCTCTCTGCCTGCCTCTTTGCCTGCTCGTGATCTCTTTTTGTCAAATAAATAAATAAAATCTTCAAAAAAATTAAAAAAAAAAAGTCACAGGCTCTACTGAGTGAGTAATCCCGGTTCCCCTCATTCCTTTTTTAAGGCTGAATAATAGTCTAACATATGCATATCACAGATTTTGCTTATCCATTCATCTGCTGATGGACATTTGGGTTATTTCTCCCTTTTGGCTCTTGTGAATAATGGCTGCTGTAAACATTGGTGTTACATCTGTTTGAGTCTCTGCTTTCAGTTCTTGTGGGTATATACTCAGGGGTAGATTTGCTGGACCACATGGTAATTCTATATTTAATTTTTTGAAGAACTGCCTTACTGTTTTCCACAGTAGCTGCATCATTTTATAATCCTGTCAGTAATACACAAGGGTTCCAGTTTCTCTGCATCCTCACCAATATGTGTTCTCTGTTTTTTGGTTTTGTTTTTGTTTTGTAATAGCCATCCAGATGGATGTGAAGTGCAGTGTCTCATTGTGACAGCTCATTTCTTTCATTGCTGAGTAATATTCCACTTTATGGATGTACCATAGTTTGTTTCTCCATTTGCCTATTGAAGAACATCTTGATTGCTTCCAAGTTTTGGCAGTCATGAATAAGGTTGTTTTAAGTATTCATGTGCCAGTTTCTGTGTAGATAGACGTTCTCATCTCATTTGGATAACTACCAAGGAACATGATTGCTAGATTATATGGTAAGAGTATCTTCAGTTTTTTAACAAACTACCAAGCTGTCTTCCACAGTGGTTGTATCATTTTGGGTTTCTACCAGCAATGTATGGGGGTTCCAGTTTCTCTATATCTTTGTCAAACTTGCCATCATTGCTATTTTTGATTATAGCTGCTCTAGCGGGTGTGTGGTGATATCTCACTATGGTTTTAATTTGCATTTCCCTAATGGCTAATGATGAACTCCTTTTCATGTGCTTATTGGTCATTTGTATATCTTTTTGGAGAAATGTCTTTTGATTGGGTTGTCTGTCTGTTGTTGAGCTATAAGAATTCTTTATTTTTATATATTTTTAAGATTTTATTTATTTTATTTGACACAGAGAGAGAGTACAAGGTGGGTGGGAGCAGGAGGGAGAGGGAGAATCAGGCTCCCTGTTCGGAGCCAGACACGAGACTATATCCCAGGACTCTGGGATCGTGACCTGAGCCAAAGGCAGATGCTTCACTGACTGAGGCACCCAGGCGCCCTTAAGCATTCTTTGTATCTTTTAGATACCAGACCTTTATCAGACACTTGATTTCAGATACTCTCTTCCATTCTGTTGTTTGTGTTGGTAGTGTACTTTGATATACAAACATTTTTAATTTTTATGAAGTCTAGTTTATCTGGGTTTTCTTTGATTTCTTATGTTTTTGGTGTCATATCTAAGAAGCCATTACTTATTTAGTCCAGAAGTCATGCACATTTTCACCCAAGAAGCCATTACTTTATCCAGAGTCATGCAGATTTTCACCTATATTTCCTTTTTAAAAGTTTTATAGTTTTAGCTTTTAAACTTAGATCTGTGGTAGGGGTGCCTGGCCGGCTTGGTTGGTGAGTCTGCAACTCTTGATCTTAGGTTGTGGGTTCAAGTCTTGTGTTGGGTGTAGAGATTATTTTTAAAAAATCTTTAAAAAATTTTAGATCTTTGATCCATTTGAACTAATTTTTGTATATGCTATGAAGTAGGCATATAGAGTCATTATTTTGTATGGGAATATGCAGTTATCCCAGCACCATTTGTTGAAAAGTTTCTTCATTCCCCTGTTGAAGGGTCTTGGTTCCCTTTTCAAAAATCACTTGACCTTAGGGGCACCTGGGTGGCTCATTTGGTTAGGCAACTGCCTTTGGAGTCCCAGGATCAAGTTCCACATTGGACTCCCTGCTCAGCAGGGAGTCTGCTTCTCCCTCTGACTCTTCCCCTCTCATGCTCTTTCTCTCTCTCTCACAAATAAATAAAATCTTTAAAAAAAATCAGTTGACCTTAAATGTATGGATTTATATCAGGCCTCTTGGTTAGATTCCATTGGTTTATTAGTCTGTCTTTATCCCATAATTATAGCTTATGATAGCTTTGTAGTAAGTCTTGAAATAAAGTTTGAGTTCTTCTCCTTTGTTCTTTTTAAAAATTACTTTGACTATTTTGAGTCTCTTGCAATTCTGTATGAATTTTAGGATTGTTTTATCCATTTCTGGAAAAAAGGCAGTTGGAATTTTTTTTTAAGATATAATTTTTTTTAACATTTTATTTATTTATTTGACAGATATCACAAGTAGGCAGAGAGCCAGGCAGAGACAGAGGAGGAAGCAGGCTCCCGGCTGAGCAGAGAGCCCGATGCGGGGCTCGATCCCAGGATCTGGGATCATGACCCGAGCAGAAAGCAGAGGCTTTAACGCACTGAGCCACCTGGGTGCCCCTAGGATATAATTTTTAAGGAGCGCCTGGAAGGCCCAGTCGATAAGCGTCTGCCTTTGGCTCAGGTCATGATCCCACCATCTCTCTCTCTCTCTGTCAAATAAATAAATAATCTTTTTAAAAAAGACATAATTTTTAAGTAATCTTTCCACTCAAAGTGGGGTTTGAACTAAAAGTGTCAAGAGTCTTATGCTCTGTGGCCTGAGCCAGCCAGGCACCCTGCAGTTGGAATTTTGATAGGGATTACATTGAATCTGTAGATCAGTTTGGAGGGTATTAACATCTCAAAGCAACTTTTTTTTTTTTTAAAGAATTTATTTATTTATTTATTTATTTGACAGAGAGAGAGAGAGAGAGAGAGATCACAAGTAGGCAGAGAGGCAGGCAGAGAAAGAGGGGGAAGCAGGCTCCCCGCTGAGCAGAGAGCCGATGCGGGGCTCAATCCCAGGACCCTGAGATCATGACCTGAGCCGAAGGCAGAGGCTTAACCCACTGAGCCACCCAGGTGCTCCTCAAATCAACTTTTTTAAAAAAAATATTTTATTCATTTATTTGACAGAGATCACAAGTTGGCAGAGAGAGAGAGAGAGAGGAGGAGGAGGCAGGCTTCCCGCTGAGCGGTGAGTCCGATGCGGGGCTCGATCCCAGGACCCTGGGATCACGACCCGAGCCGAAGGCAGAGGCCTCAACCCACTGAGCCACCCAGGTGCCCCTCAAATCAGCTTTTTAAGACAGATTCTTATAACTCTATCCCAGATTTTGATTCAGAGCTCATTATTTCTGGAGATGTGTACTGTTTCACTCTTTTCTCAGCTTTTCTATCAGGAACAGATATTTGATCTTGAAACCAGACTTTGAGTGGGTGCATGATGAAATTTCCCTGCATTCTTTTCCTTCAAATCTGTCATCTCTCAAATCTGTCTCCCCATGTGCAGGATACCGTGGGGTGTAGGAGCACTGAGTCTGAAAACTACCATCATAATTGGCTGTTTTGTACTTTTATTTTTTAAACATTCGTAATTGAAGTATTTTTATGTGCAGTGAGTTAGCATGAAGGTACGTATGTTGGATTTGTGCAGTTAAGGTAGGTCTCTTGGATGACCCATTCAAGGAAATTCACTTAATCCAGCTTAATAAAGCCTCTGTCCTTCCCCTACTGACATAAACACTGGGGCACATATTGAGGCCAGATTTCCGGATCAGACCATGCAGTTTTGGGCAGATGCAGCAAGAATGAGAACGCTGGCCGAATTTCCTGGGATGGCGCCAGTAGAGCTGCTGGTGATCCATCTTACTCTCTCAGATGCAGTGAGGCAAAAGGCTATTTTGTACTTTTAAAAATCTGTCTACTATGGTATCATTTGGGGTTTTTGTTTTTGCTCTTGAGTAAATGATTGAAAATGTTGTCTGTATGTTCAGTAGATGTTTTTAATTTGATTATGACTATTTGGGTTTTCTTTTTTCTTTTTTAAGATTTTATTTATGTATTTGAGAGAGAGAGTGAGAGAGCGCATGAATATTGGGTGGTCAGAAGGAGAAGCGGACTCCCCACCAAGTTGGAGCCCATTGCCGGTCTGGATTCCAGGATCCTGAGATCAGGCAGTTGCTTAACTGACTGAGCCACTCATGTGCCCCTTATTTGGGCTTTCTAGAGTAGTGTTTGTCAAGACTAACTGCCTGAATGCTTATTTTAAAAAGGTCATGGTGGGGGTGTCTGGGTGGCTCAGTGGGTTAAAGCCTCTGCCTTTGACTCAGACCATGATCCCACGGTCCTGGGATCAAGCCCCACATCGGGCTCTCTGCTTGCCAGGGATCCTGCTTCCCTACCTCTCTATCTGCCTGCCTCTCTGCCTACTTGTGATCTCTGTCTGTCAAATAAATAAGTAAAAATCTTAAAAATAAATAAATAAAAAGATCATGGGGGGCCACTTGAATGGCTCCGTCAACTGGGCGTCTGCCTTCCCCTCAGGTCATGATCATGGGGCCTTGTGATCCAGCTCCACATCGGGCTCCCTGCTTGTCGAGGAATCTGCTTCTCTCTCTCTCTCTCCCTCTGCCCCTCCCCATGCTTTGTGCTTTCTCTCTCATTTGCTGTCATTCTCTCTCTCTCAAATAAATAAATAAAATCTTAAAAAAAAAAAAGGATCATGGGGGCACCTGGCTGGCTCAGTTGGTAGAGCATGCGATTCCATCTTTGGGTTGTAAGTTCCTGCTCCATGGTTGGGTATAGAGATTACTTAAAAAGAAAAAAAAAACAAAACTTTTTTTAATCTTTAAAAAAATAATCCTAGGGGCACCTGGGTGGCTCGGTGGGTTAAGGCCTCTGCCTTTGGCTCAGGTCATGGTCCCGGGGTCTTGGGATCGAGCCCCACCTCGGGCTCTGCTTGGCAGGGAGCCTGCTTCCCTCTCCCTCTGCCTGCCTCTCTGCCTACTTGTGATCTCTGTCTGTCATATAAAAAATAAAATCTTAAAAAAAAAATAATCCTAGGGGCGCCTGGGTGGCTCAGTGGGTTAAAGCCTCTGCCTTCAGCTCAGGTCATGATCCCAGGGTCCTGGGATCGAGCCCCGCATCGGGCTCTCTGCTCAGCAGGGAGCCTGCTTCCCCCTCTCTCTGCCTGCCTCTCTACCTACTTGTGATCTGTCAAATAAATAAATAAAATCTTAAAAAAAAAAAATAATAATCCTATAAAAATCATGGAGCCCTACCCTAAACCTATTAAAACAGATGATGGGGTTTGGGAATCTGTACTTTTAATATATTTGCTCAGTAATTTTAGTGTGTGTTCAGTTTGGAGACCCATAGATTTAGAAAGTATTTTGCTCTGCCCGTCAGAGAGAGAGGAAGGGAAATAGGCTCCCTGCTGAGCAGAGAGCCGCCTTCGGGGCTCGATCCCAGGACCCTAGGATCACCACCTGAGCCGAAGGCAGAGGCTTTAACCCACTGAGCCACCCAGGTGCCCCCCAGACAGCTGTTCTAAACTTGTTGATCTGATATTCATTTTGAAAGCCCTGAGTGTATTTCAGGCTGGAATATGATGATTGCTGACTCACTTGACTCTTGGTTTGACACTGAAGTGGGTGGGATTTTGTGTGCTAAAGTCTGTTTATCTTTGAAACATTTTTCTCTGGGTTTGTAGTGGAGGATTTATGCTGCATTGGTCTACTGCGTAGCTCTTTGCTTTTGAAAGTGTGGGTTCGGGGGGTTGATTAAATGAAAATCACTGAATCTGTCTATGCCATTGGTTAACTAAACAAATAGCCTTTTGTGTCCTGACAGCAGTAGACTTTTTCTGGTTTAGGTTTTCCACATGGCTTATTATCAAGTATGACAACTTGTCCTGTGTAATCAGCATCACATTAGTCTCATGAGAATAGACACTCCTTTAATCAGCTGCTTTTCTTTAATCTAGTGGATGAGGCATATGGTAACCAAGACATTATTGTCATTTACTTTGTGGCATGGTGGTAGTATTTGTGGTGGTGTGATTGGGTGTGTGGGTATGTATATGTTTTAGGTATGTAGATTTTCCAAAAAGAGACAGATGGCAGGTGAGACATTCGTGTATTCCTTATTTTTCACTGTATATCAAAAATTACTGTGTTTTAGAATTCAGTAATAATTTTATTTTTCAGAACATCTACTCTCTTAAAGATTTTTTTTCTCTTTTTTTTTTTTTTAAAGATTTCATTTATTTATTAGTTAGAGAGAGAGAGCGAGCACAGGCAGAGAGGCAGAGGGAGAAGCAGGCTCCCTTCCAAGCAAGGAGCCCGATGTGGGACTTGATCCCAGGACGCTGGATTCATGACCTGAGCCGAAGGCAGCCGCTTAACCAACTGAGCCACCCAGGCGTCCCTTTCTTAAAGATTTTTAAGTAATCTCTATCCAGCCTACAACCTCAAGATCAAGAGTCATATGCTCTATGGACCGAGCCAGCCAGGAGCCCCCAGAAGGGGGGCTTGTTTTTATATGATTTATTTGAGCCTGGCTAAGTCATTTCAACTTCTGTAAGTCCCATATTCTTCATATAACAAGGAGGATGGACTAGATGGCCTTTATTTTACAGATCCTCCCAAATCTAAAATTGAGTGATTCAGGCACTGACTAAAACTCCCATAAGCATAGAGATAATAGTTAAAGTCTTATCCTTTCCATTCCTCTTTTATAATATTCTCTATCACAGTTCCATCACAATAAATAGTCTAGTTACTATTCTATATGTTTTCGGCTTGTACTCTTATTGTCTTACGTAAAATGACTTCTCACTTTTTGTCATTTGACTGAGCCTCAAAATAGACTGATAACTTTTTAAAATTCCATGATGTATGAATAACTTTAATTTTATTGTCCCCCCCTTAAGTGTCCTCTCTCACCAGCAATGTTGTCATCTGTACCTGTATACATTGTAGTCATTTGAATCTTCATCATAGTGACAGCGAGAGCTATCACTAACAAGTATTTGAGTACTTTTTTAGTCCATGCTTGACACGAGTCTAGGACAAAGGGAGTGTAGCTCAAATAGTTAATAGTGTGGTCAGAATGATAATAAATTATTAAATCATTGAACAGTATAAGACAGGATATACTTCAGTGTTAAACTCTACACAGAAGGAATGATATGAATGTTCAAATAACAGTGATACAGTAGTAGTCAGTGAAGAAGATACTGTGGAGTAATAGAAAGACTTAAATTGGTCCTTGAAGGGATGGACAGAATTTGAATAATCAGAAAAAGGAAGGGCAGTCCAGGTTAGGTAAAACTGTAGTTGTAATATGCCCTCTTTATTAGTGAAGAAGTTGGCAGTGAGTCCATACAGGGCAAGAATACGAATGAATTTTTAAAAAATTCCTTACCACATATACCCCTGGGGCTAATAATACATTATATGTTTATAAAAAAATTAAAAAATTAAAAAAAATTCCTTACCACATATAACTTAATGTGGCTTATAATAACACATAATGAAAAAAATCTAAATGAACTGATTAAATAAAAATATTCTAGTAAATAAAATCAGAGTAGGAAAACTATACATTTCCAGTGAGAATAATAGATCCTTAGTCCCTAAGGTCCCATATGGTAATACTAGCATTGAGCAGTTTATTTGGTTCTGAGGCAAAAGCCAAAAACAAGTGAAGATAGTTCCAGATTTTTTTCCCCCATAACTAGAAGCTATACAAGTTTCTCTTATGTGGAACATTATTCTTTAAAAGATATTTCTTTCACTTTGAGCTTTATTATGTAGGGCACAGAGAAATGTAGAAGAAGATGTTGTGAATATCAAATGTGGTATTAGCTTTCAAAACACTGTCTCTTAATGTGATTCTGGCTAAAAGCTAAGGAAATGGCACCAAAGTGCAGCCGAGTTAAAACAACTAACACTATATGGGGTCCTAGATTATATGTATGTACTTCTCTGATGATCCAGCTTACTATGAGGATAAAATATAGAATGCAGAGGAATGAAGGGATTACCTCTTATGTCAGACTAAAAAACAGATTTGGGGCACCTGGGTGGCTGAGTAGTTGAAGGGCTGACTTCATTTTGGCTCAGGTTGTGAGATTGAGCCCTGGGTGGGGCTCTGTGCTCAGTGGGGAGTCTGCTTGAGATTCTCTCTCTACCTCTGCTCCTTCCTCCCCAAATAAATAAATAAATCTCTATCAGAAGAAAAGATTCAGCAGGTTGTATTCCCTAACAAGAGTCCAAAATGTTTAGGTGCTCTACATTTCTGATTAAGGGCAAGTGAAGAACAAACTAGCAGATGTTAAGTTTGAAATGTTTTTACGGAACTTAAAAGGCTAACCAAAACTTTCTTGGCATGGTTGTTATCCTACTTCAGTCTTAGAAGTTTGATTGAAGGATTACAACCAGGTAAAAGAAGGATTTCTCTCTTTTTTTTTTTTTTGTCTTTTCACTGACTACAAGTCAAATTTGCAGGGCCTCAGATTGTTGATTGTCTTATTTATTTATTTTTTTAATTTATTAGTTTCTTAAAATTTCATTTATTTATTTGACAAACAGAGATCACAAACAGGCAAGAGGTAGGCAGAAAGAGAGGAAGATGCAGGCTCCCCGCTGAGCAGAGAGCCTGATGGGGGGCTCAATCCCCGGACTCTGGGACCATGACCCGAGCCAAAGGCAAGGCTTTAACCCACTGAGCCACCCAGGCACCCCCAAAAGAAGGATTTCTCTTAAAAACACTCTCATTCATGACAACGATTGATCAAAATTCTTACGTTGTTGAATATAAGAGATTATTTTAGCTTGGAAAAAGTTTGAAGACAAGAGACCAATCATACCCGGAAAACAGAAAACCATGGAATTTCTTGTATTCAGGAGGGTGACTTCTTAGTAAAACTTCCAGATGAATTTATTGTGAAATGTGCCCTCACATTTTAAAAACTTAATCTTCCTTCTGAATTTTTTTTTAAAGATTTTATTTATTCATTTGAGAGAGAGAGAGCGCACAAGCAGGGGAGAGACAGAGGGAGAGGGAGAAGCAGACCCTCCGCTGAGCAGGAAGCCCAATGTGGGACTTGATCCCAGGACCCTAGCATCATGACCTGAGCTGAAGGCAGACGCTTAACAATCTGAGCCACCCAGGCATCCCACCTTCCTTCTGAATTTTTGAATGTAAATTAAGTCTGTTGGATATGTGCTCTGTGGAAAAAAGATAAGTTTTAGATCAATTGATATTAAGCCATATACAATATAAGATAATAACCCTGTGTTTCACATTATTTGGCATTATGTAGACTATCAGAAGATTGGTTCTGCTGATTCAAACTCTTATAGTACTGAAAACAGATTTTGCGTTAAGCGTCATTGATTAGAAATCTATAATGAACTGATTCTGTTTACAGAGACAAGATCTGGGGAAAGATCACTGTCAAATAGTAACAATATTTTAGGGAACTAAGAGGACTGGGGAGTGGGAGCTACTATCTATTGAGCATTTTTAATGTAATGGGACTTATCTTATTAGCCTTGACAACATTCTTTTGAGGTAGGTTTTATTTTCCCATTTACATAAGAGGAAAGGCTCAAGAAGATTATTTTCCTAAGGTCATATGTAGTGATGAGCTGGAATGCTTGAATCCAAAGCTTATCTTCCACTTTATAGATTTTCCTTCCAGGAAGCCAGAAGGGAAAGCGATAACTTCATTGAAAGAAATAAGATTGACCTGAAATTAATTTCCCAGTCTGTGTTTACCTTGTTTTAATAATGTCACAATATATTCTGGGGGTCACTTTACCTAGTATAGTTACATTAATCAGTGCTGTTGCAGAGCTGTCTGAATGTGTGTGTGTGTGTTTTTCTTTTTCTTTTTTAATTATCTCTGAAAGGAAACCATATTAGGGGCGCCTTGGTGACACAGTTCTTTGAGTGCATGACTCTTGATTTTTTTTTTTAAAGATTTTATTTATTTGTCAGAGAGACACAGCAAGAGAGGGAACACAAACAGGGGGAGTGGGAGAGGGAGAATCAGGTTTCCTGCCAAGCAAGAAGCCCGATGTGGGGCTCCATCCCAGGACCCCAGGATCATGACCTGAGCCGAAGGCAGACACTTAATGACTGACACAATCAGATGCCCTGACTCTTGATTTTGGATCATCAGGTCATGATCTCAGGGTTGTGGGATCAAGCCCTGTGTCGGGCTACACACTCAGTTTAGTCTTCTTGTCCCTCTCCCTCTGCTCTTCCCCTCACTTATGCTGTGTCTCTCTTTCTCTTAAATAAATAAATAAAATCTTAAAAGACATAAAATAAAAGGAAACCCTGTGGGGCGCCTGGGTGGCTCAGTGGGTTAAGGCCTCTGCCTTATGATCTCTCTCTCTCTCTCTCTCTCTCTGTCAAATAAATAAAAAAATAAATAATCTTTAAAAAAAAAAAGGAAACCTTGTTATAATTACAAGCAGTACTTGAGATTTATTAGAAGTCTGTCTGTAAGCAAAATAAGCCAGTCTCCAAAGACAAATACTGTATGATTCCACTTATATAAAGTACTTAAGAGTAGTCAAATTGGAGAAACAAAGTAGAATGGAAGTTGCCAGAAGCTGGGGTGGGGCGGGGGGAAGGAAGGAATGGGGAGTTATTGTTTAATGGATGTAGAGTTTCAGTTTTTCAAGATGTAGGAAGTTCTTGGGACACCTGGGTGGCTCTTGGTTTCAGCTTAGATCATGATCTTAGATAGGGTCCTGGGATTGAGCCCTGTGTCAGGCTCAGTGTTTAGTGGGGAATCTGCCTGAGGATTCTACTCCTCCCCCTCTGCTTCTCCCCTGAGCTTGTTCTCTCTCTCTCTCTCAAATAAATAATTATAAAGAATAAATCCTTGGGGCGCCTGGGTGGCTCAGTGGGTTAAAGCCTCTGCCTTTGGCTCGGGTCATGATCCCAGGGTCTTGGGATCGAGCCCCGTGTCAGGCTCTCTGCTCAGCGGGGAGCCTGCTTCCCCCTCTCTTTCTGCCTGCCTCTCTGCCTGCTTGTGATGTCTGTCTATCAAATAAATAAATAAAATCTTAAAAAAAAAATCTTTAAAAAAAGGTGGAGAAAATTCTTGGGATGGATGATGGTAATGGTAGCACATTATGAATGTAAGTAATACAGCTGAACTACACACTTAAAGATAAGATGAAAAATTTATGTTACATGTATTTTACCATAATTAAAAAATTAGGGGGTAGTCTGTCTTTAAAGATGGACTTTTATGCTTAGGAAAATATGAAGATTACATTCTTCCTAGGATGCACTGTCTTCAAATTTTGCATAATAGATTGTTTTATATAATATTTTAAAGTTTTTATGTACATAATTTCATGTAAGGTATTGATGTAGGCAGAAATGATAAGTGAAATGTCATTAAGCAAATATATTAAATCATGACATTGAAGAGATCCTTTGTGTTATACTTCAACTAGAAACTTTACTTTTTTCACAAAAAATTATTTTAAGTTTTATTTTGGTTAGTCTCAGCTCAGAAGTAAAGTGTTTTATGTTACCTAAAGGAAAATAGTTTTTGTCAACTTTAAATTTGAAAACTAATAAAAAAAATCTGTGAGATGTTGAAATATTCAACCTTTTGTTTTTCAGATGTATTTTTAGAGACATAGGGATGTATAATAATCAACTTTCTTCATCTAGGGGTGCTCGCTGGCTCAGTTGGTAGAACATGGGACTCGATCTTGGGGTTGTGAATTTGAGCCCCATGTTGGGTGGAGAGATTATTTAAAAATAAAGTCTTAGAAAATCAAGTTACTTGGTCTAAATTAATAAGCTCATCTTTTAATTCAGCATTTATTTGCTTGCAGAAAATGGAAATACGCAAATGGTAAATCCATCTCTTTCTAAAACTTATCAGTGGTAGGAAACAGTGATATAAACCATTGAAAAAGCACTGGAAATGTGTCTGTAAATAGATTCTGAATGTGAGAGGTGGAGGGTGTCATATTTGGAGTCAGTATTTTAGATGAAATATTGAGGCAGGAGAAATTAGATTTTAAAGCATCTTGTCTCATTTTCTCCTTTGGAGCTGCTCTTCCCCTTTGTTCTCCATTCTGTGCCACAGACCAAGACCTTCCTTTCCTTTTACTGCATGATAATTGCTTGTGGCCAGTATTTTTGGTGTACTCATAGTTCTCTTAAGTTGGAGGATATAAATCTTTTGAGGATAATAGGCCTTCTCTTGAGCTGCAGTTTGCATGAAGATGTGAAGATAAGGGACCATGAACATCAATTTTTGAAGACATTTATCCCTTACCAAGACAACTTTTCAGGTTCTTTTTCTATTATTATGTCAAAAATGGTTCTGAGATATTTCATTCCTAGCTTCCCAACTAGAACATGAGGAGGACACAACCTGGATTAATGATTTTTTAAAAACATTTCGTTTATGTATTTGAGAGAGAGAGAGAACATGCATGAGTGGAGGGGAGGGGCAGAGGGAGAGGGAGAAGCAGACTCCCCACTGAGCAGGGAGCCCAGCTCTGGGCTCAATACCAGGACCCTCGGACCACAACCTGAGCTGAAGGCAGATACCCAATCAACTGAGCCACCCAGGCACCCCTGGATTAATGATTTGATATTCAGACTTTATATTTTATAAAAATTTCATATTTTAACAAACCAAAAGAGACTCTTAATGTCATAAAACAAACTGAGGGGGGTGGGGGGGAGAGGGGTTGGGAGAGGGTGGTGGGGTTACATTATATGTTTAAATAAAAAAGCTTAAAGAAAAAAAAAGAATTAAAGAAAAAAAATTTCATATTTTATATTCAGAATCTGAGTTCAGTTACAGCTCCTCCATTGTGGTGGTCTAACCTACCCAAGCTTCAACTTCCTCATCTTTAAGTATCTCTGAGCTGAGTAGCCTTGATAATGAGTTCTGATTTATATTTTCTTGTCGCGGCCAGCATGATAACATGACCAGGGTTGAGAGGGAAAGAGGATGGTGAGACGACGACAAGACGAAAAGAGATGGGGACAGGAGGGGCAAGGAGGATGATGTCCAAGCAATGCCAATTTTATTCACGGCTGTGAGGCATAATATAGCTAACAGCAGTAGTCATAAGGAAGTGTCTATTTTTAGCTGTTTACTACAGAGTTTTGCAGCATACACAGAAACCCCTCAAGTTTCCCTATTATCTATTTCCCACGGACTAATAGCAGATCCTCTGAAGCCAGTGGCCTTGGTCTTCAGATAACTCCTTAACCAGCTGCACTAACTTCAAAGTGGCTTACAATGGTGTAGCTTATGGCCCGTACAAGGACAGTACAATCCCACAATGATTTACTGAGCAGGCCTGTTTTGCCCATTCTAGATAAGCACATGCAGGCAACCAGGTCAGCGAGTCCCAGGATCCATAGCTCAGGCCCTTTCTCAAGCGCTGCTCAACTTTTCCACCCACAGGGCTATTAACCCCTGGGCTTCCAGGAGGCACAAGTCGGGGCCTGGTTTGGTCTCTTGACTCTAGCCCAGTCCATGGCTGCCTACATTTTCTGACTTAAATAGTTAAAATACTACCTATATTCTAATGGCTTCTCTCTCTCTCATAGCTTCACAACCTCTGGATCAAGAAGTTTTATTAAAAGTTAAAACCGAAATTGAAGAAGAGCTAGAATCCCTGGACAAAGAAATTTCTGAAGGTTTGTCTGTTCTTATTTTTCTAGGCAATTAGTGGACTCAGTTTGGTGTAGTTTACTGTTGGTTTGATATTTTGCAGTAGAGCATTCTCAACATTACACAGCTTCATTGGTATAGGATTATAAGGGTGAAACTAGAAGGTACCCTTTTTCTTTCCTGGTCAATAGGTTTATAAATGTTTCCAAACCATACCTGACAGCCTTTTCCTGGTGTTAAGTAATAGACTAAACAATCATGTGCAGATACTTTCCATTTAATGTCATTTGATTTGTATTGGTGTTTTTTAAATTAATAACATTAAAGGGGAAATTGTAAGTTGTTTCCATTTTTGCATGTATGTATGCTAAAGATAGTTGTAAGAGTAATATAATGTAATTTTGTGGTGGGTGGGTGCTAGCTGCTTGCTTTACTGGGATTCTGTGCCCTGTATCGTACCGTGGAACAACAATGATTCTGCCTGTTCTTCCCCCAGTTAGAGCATGGCAGTATAACATGGAGTAAGGAAGCAGATGAGAAGTTGGTAGTTTGAGCTGAGAAGAGAGAAGCTGTGATTGCTTCTTTTTTTTTTTTTAAGATTTTATTTATTTATTTGACAGATCACAAGTAGGCAGAGAGCAGGCAGAGAGAGAGAGGGGGAAGCAGGCTCCCCGCTGAGCGGAGAGCCCGACGCGGGGCTCGATCCCAGGACCCTGAGACATGACCTGAGCAAGAGGCAAAGGCATAACCTACTGAGCCACCCAGGCACCCGTGTGATTGCTTCTTTCATGTGCAACATTTTATACTTGCATCACCTTCATAGTTTTAAGCTTTATCCATGGGGCGCCTGGCGGTTCAGTCAGTTAAGGGTATGTCTTCTGCTTGGGTCATGGTCTCCGAGTCCTGGGATCAAGCCCTGTATCAGGCTTCCTACTTGGTGGAGAGTCTGCTTTCTCTCTTTCCCTCTGCCCCTCCCCACCACTTGTTATCTCTCTCTCTCTCTCTCAAATAAATAAAGTCTTTAAAAAATAAAAATAAGATAAAATGTATCCATGTATAGGAATATTGAGTGTGAAGTTTCATTTAAAAAAGGGAATGAGGGGCGCCTGGGTGGCTCAGTGGATTAAAGCCTTGGCCTTCAGTTCAGGTCATGATCCCAGGGTCCTGGGATGGAGCCCCACGTCAGGCTCTCTGCTCAGTAGGGAGCCTGCTTCCTCCTCTCTCTCTGCCTGCCTCTCTACCTACTTGTGATTTCTGTCTGCCAAATAAACAAATAAAATCTTTGATAAATAAATAAAAAAAGGAATGAAAGATACAGAATTGTTGAATCATTATATCATACATGTGGAACTAATATAACACTGTATGTTAACTATACTGGAATTAAAAAACTATTTTTTTTTAAAGATTTTATTTATTTATCCGACAGAGATAGAGATTACAAGTAGGCAGAGAGGCAGGCAGAGAGAGAGGAAGGGAAGCAGGCTCTCTGCCGAGCAGAGAGCCCGATGTGGGGCTCGATCCCAGGACCCTGGAATCATGACCTGAGCCGAAGGCAGAGGCTTTAACCTACTGAGCCACCCAGGTGCCCTAAAAAACTATTTTTAAAAATATTTTATTTATGTATTTATTTGAGAGAAAGAGAAAGAGTGTATGTGCGCATGAACTGGGAAGGGGTGGGCAGGCAGGAGGAGAGAGAAGCCAGACTCCCGCTGTGTAGGGAGCTCAGTGCAGGGCTGGATTCCCCGAGATCATGACCTGAGCTGAAGGCAGGTGTTTAACCAACTGAGCCACTGAGGTGCCCCTTAAATAAAAAGCTTTTAAAAAAAATAATGAGGGGTGCCTGGGTGGCTCAGTGGGTTAAAGCCTCTGCCTTCGGCTCAGTCGGCTCAGGTCATGATCCCAGGGTTTTGGGATTGAGCCCCGATTTAGGCTCTTTGCTCAGCAGGGAGTCTGCTTCCCTCTCTCTCTCTCTGCCTACTTGTGATCTCTGTCAAATAAATAAAATCTTTAACAAAAAATAATGAGAGTAATTGACTCACCCTATCAGGTGGAATAAACTAATTAGAATCTGGCTTAAGAAGTCTCATATTTAAGGGCACCTGGGTGGCTTAGTGGGTTAAAGCCTCTGCCTTCGGCTCAGGTCATGATCTCAGGGTCCTAGGATCGAGCCCCGAATCGGGCTCTCTGCTCAGCATGGAGCCTGTTTCCTTTTCTCTCTGCCTGCCTCTCTGCCTACTTGTGATCTCTGTCTGTCTAATAAATAAATAAAAATCTTAAAGAAGGTATCATGTTTATAAAGGTAAAAATGAAATCTTAAAAACAAAATACTAAGAGTGGGATGATAGAGCTAGAAGTTGCTTTCCATTTATCATTCTTGCATGAAACTGGTATGTAATAACATACTAAATTGGCTTGTGTAACTTTTAGAAAGTTATTTATTTATTTGATAGAGAGTGTGCATGAGAGCGAGCACAAGTCAGGGGGAGGGGCGGAGGAAAGGGAGAAGCAGACTCCCCACTGAGCAGGGAGCCGATCATAGGGCTCAACCCCAGGACCTTGGGATCATGAACTGAAGGTAGATGCCCAACCAACTGAGCCACCCAGGTGCTCCTATGTATTTTTTGTTTAAAGATTTAATTTATTTGAGAGGAGAGAGCATGGGCACATGAAAGTGGGTGTTGGGGCAGAGGGAGGCAGAGAGAGAGAGTCTTAAGCAGATTCCTCCCTGAGATCAGAGCCTGTCATGGGGCCTGGAATTCACAACCCTGAGGTTATGACCTGAGCTAAAATAAGAGTTGGACATTTAACCGACTGAGCCACCCTGCTGCTCCTTGGCTTGGGTGTTTTAGGAGTCAGTTTAGTCTTTTTGTTCTTGTAAAACTAAGATTTTCCATAAAAATCTTTCCTTTAAAAAAAAAATCTCTAAATATTAAGCCTTGTGTTCTGGAAAGATTAATATCGCATAATGATTGTCTGACATTTTTAAGTGGCTTATAACCAGTAGTAGACGTCTTAATCCCTTGAGGTTTTTTTTTTTTTAAGATTTTATTTATTTATTTGACAGAGAGAGAGAACTCACAAGTAGGCAGAGAGGCAGAGAGGGGAAGCAGGCTCCCTGCTGAGTAGAGAGCCCGATATGGGGCTCGGACCCGGGACCCTGAGACCATGACCTGAGCTAAAGGCAGAGGCTTTAACCCTCTGAGCCACCCAGGCGCCCCAATCCCTTGAGTTTTTATAGCACAACTCTTTTTTCCTCAAATTTTAAACTTTTGGGTTTTTAGGGTTTTGTTTTGTTTTGTTTTTTTAGTAAGTTCTGCACCCAGTGTGGGGCTCCTGACCCCAAGCTCTTCCAACTGAGCCAACCAAGCATGCCTGCAGCACAACTTTGGTATTATTTATTAAAATAGGGTTTTTTGTTTTGTTTTGTTTTGTTTTACCCTGTCTTCAGCATTCACCAGCACAGGCTTTGACCGTCATACTTCTCCTGTGTTCAGCCCTGCTAACCCAGAAAGCTCCGTGGAGGACTGCTTGGCTCATCTTGGGGAAAAGGTCTCACAGGAACTTAAGGAGCCTCTACAAAAGGCGTTGCAAATGCTCCTCAGCCAGTGAGTTACCATTGCTGAGGGGAACGTGCTTCTCTAAAGTAGTCTCTGGATCTCTCATGCAGCACTGGATTGGTTAAGGCTTTGTTTTAGGTGAACGGTGTTACTTCTTTTCTCACTTCCCTTTTTCTGTCTTTGCTTTCCTGAGGCATCTGTTTGTGTTTTGAGTGACAACTTCTACATCAAAGGGGTGACTTGACTTTTCCAACTTGGAAAAAGTTTGATCATTTGTGTTTACTTGTTTAACTGTCAGGTTTCAGCAGATGCTTTCACTGCTTTGTAAGTATAAATATGAGCTATTTCACTTGTCCTGACCACTTTTCCCTATGATTCTGTCTGGGGGCCAATGTAAATATAATGGTTAGGGTTTTATACATTGTAATGTAGGGTTAACATCATATCAGTATTTTAGGTATCCCAAATGTTGCTAAACTTTGCGGTTGTACATGAAGCTGTTGCCACATTCTTATAGTGGGAACTTCTCTGCTAACGATGGTTTTGACTGTTAAAGCTCAAGGCAAGAAGCTCGCAGTGAAAGTACATTAAAATAGAACCAAGACATTTATTGTACATCTTAAAATTTTTTCCCTTTAATTCTTTGCTGAGAATCATTAAAGAATTGATACGAATCAGAAAAAAATTTGTTTTAATGAAGAATGACATCTGAAACAGGATGAAGACTGTTTCTTCACTAAAAGGGTCAAAATTGAGATGCTAGATTACTGATGTAGTAAGGTAATTCCTTACTTTCACATAAGCAGATTGTATGTTGCCATTTATTAGAAGGAAGCAGTTGGGAGTTTAAGGAGAATTCATTTTGTTTCTGCATATTCTGGTGACAATAGCAAATGTAAAAAATCCAATTTATGTGTAAGACACTGAAATGAAATCATATTTGGACTTTCTTAACTTTATATATAGAAAAATTTAAAAAGAAAATGTGAACAGAAAATTATGGGTGTCAGAAAATAAAACTTAAATAGGAAATTTGGTTGTACAGTGGTGACTTTAAGAGTGTTCTCTGGAGCTTAGGGGCCCTGAGAATGTGAGGGACAGGGTGAGTGGGTGGGGTTTGTTAGGCTTTTGCTAACACTTCTTAAACCAGAATAGCTATATTTTCATACATTTTTTAAATTGCAGTTTCATGTAAGATTTAAAGAAACCTACTGTTTTGCCAAAACCAAAAAAGCTTGTTTTAAAAGCTATTGGAATTGGGAGTAAAATAACTGAGAAGTAGAAGACAAAAAATTCTGTCTGTAACTTTGATAAAAACTATTTGTGGCTTTAAGCTAACCATTTCATTCTACATCTAAATTTCCCCATCTATTAACTTTAACTTTACAGGGGTATTATAAGCTCTCTGAAGGACAGTATCATGTAGGTAAAATACTTTTTTGGCATCCTTTTCATAATCTACAGGAAAAATTGATAGTTTCTCACTGCAAAGTAAAATATATTTAAAAATTTATAGTTAGGTGAATACTTGGTGTTTTTCCCCCCTAAACCCTGAATACTATTTAATTTTATATTTTTATGTATTTATTTAAAGATTTCATTTTTAAGTAATTTCTACACCCAGGGTGGGACTCAAACTCACAACCCTGAGATCAAGAGTCCCACACGCCATGGACTGAAACAGCCAGGCACTCCTGACATAATTATTTTTTAAACTGGTACCTCTGGTTGTATATCAGAGTCAGGCCTCTTTATGAATAATCTACTTTTGGAAGTTGTTAAGATTTATTATTAATACCTTAAAAATATCAAACTGATGATGAACTAGAAGTATTATATACAGGTTAATAGGAATAATTTGTAACATGGAAAATACCACCTACTCTTTCAGACAGTTTTGTTCAAGTGGGAAATTAATCCTGAACTCTTTGGATAGCCAAGCACCAGCAGTGTGAAAAGGTTCCCTCTGCCCCTTTTTCTTCTTTGCTCTGTTCAGATAGCTCATTAGATAGAGCTGATTTTTCAGCTAGTTGCTTTTCTATGTTTTAGATTTCCTTTGAATGTTTTGTTTTAGTTTGCTGGATCTTTTATGTGCATATATGTGTGTACATATAATGATTCAAATCATGTTTCATTCTGAAGGATGCTAACGTACTTTAGCCTGATAGACAGACTACCAATAAGGACTACTGTGACCCACAGCAGCATCAAACAGTTCAGGAAAGGAAGTGAAGGGACTGATAGACGCAAGTAAACTTCAGGGAGAATATAGGTAGGTAGACTATATAGTATCTGAAGTTCAAGTTTTATAACTATGTACTACTTAAGCCCAAGGCTTCTAAAAAATTCTAAGCTTACTTTAATGGTAATATAATATCAGGAAGGTAGTACACAACATCTTCCTAAAAAGGTCATCCATATATCTTAACCTCCTTTCAGCATCACTGTGGTATTGATTTTATATTGACTTGTGGGAAAGAAAACCTGTGTCAACAGAACTGGTTTCTGAAGTATGTGGACCAGCACTGTACAACAGATAAAATGCAAGTCATGAAATGCAATTTAAAATTTCCTAGCAGCTGTATTTTTAATCTGTTTTATTCAACCCAGGATATTCAAAATATTACAGTTTTAACAGGTATTCAATATAAAGATATCAATGAGCTATTTTACATTTTTTTTTCCTTACTAAGTCTTAGAAATCTAGTGTGTATATTGTGCTTTCAGCATATCACTAGCCGCATTTCACATGACCATTAACCACATGTGGCATTGAGTCATGATTGTGGCATGTTTCAAATCCTAATTTAAAATAGGATAGTGTGGCCTTTGGACCCAGATCTAGTTGGGTGTGAATTCCTGCATTGCTGCTTGCCAGCTGTGTGGATTTGGGATAGTTTCTTAGCTTTCCTGAGCTTCAGTTTCTTAATGTATAAAATGATAGTATGTAATGTAAAATATAAATATATAATAATATAAAACTGAACAGTAGGCTATTGATGTGGTAGCTGTACTCTATTATTAAATTTCATAGGCTGAAGAAATCACAGACCAGAGTCAGGAGAACATGCCTTTGGAATGGATTTTAAAATCCTATAAAAGCAAGACTTCTTTCCTTTTTTATGTATATATGATTAGTTTGCCAACAGAACTGAGGGGTAAATTTTATTAAATCTGATATTTTGGCTGTTGATGCTTTCATATGCTACTTGGTACCAAGTATTTTTTTGTTGGTGGTGGTTGTTAATTTGTAAATGAAACTAAGTCTTATACATAGTACTTAAAGTCCCTCAGTAAATTACTGAGTGTTGTTGTCATCACTGTGATTTCAGTTCTGGTATGACTAGAACTTAACGTGGAAATAATCAGAAAGGTTTATCTCTGCCCTCCAGGATTTCATGTCATAAGATGCCAAGTTAAAAATAGAGCTCTGAAAAAAAAAAAAAAAATAGAGCTCTGTTTATTGGCCTTGTTTAGTCCAATTCCTTATATCCTCAGTTTGAGAGGTCTTTCAGTGATATGTTTAATTTTGAGGTGTTTGAGGTTTTTTGCCGTTTAAAAAAGTTAAAATTGTACTTTTAATAATGAGATCATTTTTGTTACTGTTTTATCTGACTTTAATAACCCAAATGTGTGTTTATCTGTAACATGGAAATCCTTTTGGATAAGTTTCAAACAATTATTTTTAAAGTGTTATTTCTTATTATTATCTTGTAATGTTATTAGCTCTTTTCCCAAGCTGATGGCATGCCTCTCCGCCAATAGGGAATGCTTAAAGTAAATGCATACCAAATGCTAAAAGCCATGTCTCATGCAAAACAGTATACTGAATATTCTTTGGTACTTTAGAGAAAGTTCAACACAGAATAGTGACTGTATATTTATTCATCTGGAAATCTAGAATTTTCCTTCTTTGTGACCCAGACTTTTAAAAAAAAATCTCTACAGGCCAGTGACATATCAGGCATATCGGGAATGTACACTGGAGACCACAGTTCATGCCAGCGGCTGGAATAAGGTATTAACCAAATTATCTTTTCTCTTACAAGATTTTAGTGTGTTTATTAAAGTGTAGGAGAAATTGTTAACATCATATAAGAAAACTGTTAGAGCTCATTATTTAATGCATAAATCCAATTGTGTTAATGGGTGTTTTTGAGTAAAGCGGGTTTTTTATTAATGCTGTGAGACTCTGGTTGGCCCAAAAATATGTGTCCCATAGTATGCCATTCTTCCTTCCTATCTGTTCTTGAATTTTCTATCATTTCTTCACTTCTCTGTTATAGACATGACACATCTCCAGATGGTTATTTGCTACCCTGTGTGTATGTCTTGGGGTGAAAAAGAATAAGAGCTTCATTTGCGAGACTGCTTCTTCTTGTCCGCCCCTTTTTTTTGTTCTTCTAATTCTCTTAAATGAGTAATACCATTTGTGTTTTATAGTTTACATGGTATCTGAATGTCACATCTCATTGGATCATTACAACCATCCTCTGCAGAAGACAGAATGGATTTTATTAGCTTTTATTTTGTTATATATTTAGTTATATCAGGTGAATAATCAGAGAAAAAAGTTAAGTGACTTCTCCAGGACCCTTTGACTAGAAAATATTGGAACCAACACTAGAGCTGAGATCTCAGATCCTCTGATTCCAGCTTTAGTGTTTTTTCCCACTATACCATACCGCTTAGCCATGATCTCAGACTGTATTATCCATGTATCACCTTGAAAAGGCAGAAAGTCTAAGGAAATGCAGTATAGTGGGACTCCCTTCAATATGAGGAAGAAGTGTGGCCCTTAGTGATCTTGTGCTAGGGATGAGAAAAATTCAGTAGAATCATTTTTATAAATAGCCACCTGTACTCTGAATTGATTTTTTAAAAGTTTTCATTTTATCCAACAATTCCACACATCACTCAGTATTCATCACAAGTGCACTCCCTAATCCACATCACCTGTTTAACCATCCCCCACCCCTTGCACTCTATGTGAGCCAGATTATGTGACTTATGTACCTAAGTGATGTATATTGTTTTTAGTCGCTTTATAATACAGACCTTGGAAGCATTATAGCATAATAATTAGCATCATAGGCTTTGTAATTGGACATGTTTCAAGTATCAGCTTTGACACAGACGAGAAGCATATCTTTGGATAGTTTATTAATCTCTCTAAATCTTAATTTTCTTTTCTTTTTTAAGTTTTTTTTTTTTAAGATTTTATTTATTAATTTGACAGAGAGAGAGAGATCACAAGCAGGCAGAACAGCAGGTAGAGAGAGAGAGAGGGGAAAGCAGGCTCCCCACTGAGCAGAGAGCCCGATGTGGGGCTCAATCCCAGGACCCTGAGATCATGACCCGAGCCGAAGGCAGAGGCTTAAACCACTGAGCCACCCAGGCGCCCCTTCTTTTTTAAGTTTGTTTAAGTAATCTCTACACCCAACATGGGGCTCTAATTCATGACCCCGAGATCAGAAGGAGCACACTCTTCCAACTGAGCCAGCCAGGTGCCCTTCTAAATCTTCATTTTCACATATATGAAACAGATCTAATACTAACCTCATACATTTTACTAGATTTAAATAATATAATATAGGTTAAATGCTTATTTAGCACATTGCGTGGCATCATAAAAAGCACTCAGAAAATAGTGGCTATTAAGTTAGATTTAACACCTGAGAATTTGTTCCAAAATAGTCACCGTTACGGGGTTTTACTATGTTATTTAGCTGCAAATAACTTATTTAAAAAGTTTGTTTAATTTCCTTTTTTGGAATTTAAAAAAACCCTTAGATATTTATTTATTTATTTTTATTTTATTTTTAATTTTTTTTCTTTTTAAAGATTTTATTTATTTATTTGACAGACAGAGATCACAAGCAGGAAGAGAGGCAGGCAGAGAGAGAGGGGGAAGCAGGCTCCCCGCTGAGCAGAGAGCTGGATGTGGGGCTCATCCCAGGACCCAGAGGTCATGACCTGAGCTGAAGGCAGAGGTTTTAACCCACTGAGCCACCCAGGCACCCCCCCTTAGATATTTAAAATACACTTACTTATTTTATAAATAAGAATGAGCGTGGTTATGATATATTTCTTAGTATGTCAAACAACACATGTTGAAGTACCTAATATTACTCACCTTCTTCCCGTATTTTATGTTTTCTTCCTTTCACTTTGTCCAGGGACTGTTAATAATCAACTCTTGTATGTTTTCCTCCCCTAGATCCTAGGGTTGTCCTAAAAAAAATCTGAGTAAACCTCAGACTTCACTATCTCTCTTCACCCATCTGATTTTTCCATTGTCTGCTTCATTTTAGTCCCTCAACTGAACAAAGGCCAAGGCTGTGGCTTGGATAAATACCTCATATAAATGAGGCCTGCCAGTTAGAGTATTACTTGCTCTGTTGAATCCAGTATTACTCTCCTACTGAGTCCTCTAGGGCTGAAAATAATATGGCTATCCGGTAGGTAAATGAGGCTTAAATGAAACACACATCAGAGACAAGAGGAAAAAAAATGTCCACAGAGCATGCCATGTTAGGGATAAACTGAGTATCTGTTTATATGTATAGGGCTTCTGAAAGCATCTTGGTAGAATACTCCATATCAAAAGAAGTGGAGAAAAAATCTGGTCACAATCCTGTATTAATAATATGATCCTTTAGGGACGCCTGGGTGGCTCAGTTGGTTGGGCGGCTGCCTTCAGCTCAGGTTGTGATCCCAGCGTCCTAGGATCAAGTCCCACATCGGGCTCCTTGCTCAGCAGGGAGCCTGCTTCTCCCTCTGCCCCTGCCTGCCACTCTGTCTGCCTGTGCTCTCTCTCTGTCTGACAAATAAATAAATAAAATATTAAAAAAAAAAAAAATAGTATGATCCTTTAAAAAAAAGTAAAAAAAAAAAGTCCATGTATAAATGTAGGTATGTATATGCCTAGAAAAATAATTGAAATATGTGCCAAAACATTAAATAATACATAGTGATTATCTCTAAATTACAGGTTCTTTTCCTTCTTCCCCCACCCCCACATGGGTATTTTCTTTTCCTATGTAATTCTCTCTTGAGAATTAAAGAATAATGATCAAAGAGAAAAAGCCATGAAATGCTCAACTTTGCCTTTTCTTGGGAATGTAGACCCTACCAGAAATATAATTATGCTTAAATACATTAATTGAAGGCACTGTGCATGCCATTGGACTGCTGACTATAATTACATTATCTGCAAAGTTCCATAATTGCTCATGACACATTCATGATCACTGTATTTTTTTGACCCTGATAGAAACAATTGTTCTGATGGTGTCCTGGTACTGTAAGTGGTGTGCAGAGACACACCATGCTTAATCTTACTATCCTCTTTTTCTCATCCTCCTTATATCCTTTTTGTTAAAATAAACACTATAGGGACGCCTGGGTGGCTCAGTTGGTTGGGCGGCTGCCTTTGGCTCAGGTCATGATCCCAGCGTCCTGGGATCGAGTCCCACATCGGGCTCCTTGCTCTGTAGGGGGCCTGCTTCTCCCTCTGCCTCTGCCTGCCACTCTGTCTGCCTGTGGTCACTCTCTCTGACAAATAAGTAAATAAAATCTTTAAAAAATAACAATAATAATAATAAAATAAATAAATAAATAAAATAAACACTATAGAGGTGCCTGGCTGGCTCAGTCAGTGGAACATGTGACTCTTGATCTCAGGGTTATGGGCTTGGGCTCCATGTTGGGTGTAGAGACTACCTAAAATAAAATCTTCTTAAAAGTAATAATAAAGTAAACATTGTAACTATAAAAAGAGAGCCAGCTATAGTGTTAATACATGCTGTTCATAGTGTAATAAATAAACTTTAGAAAAATAATAGCAAAAAAATGAATTATTTGCCTTGGTTAATTTTTAGTGACATACTAAATCACTAATATATTTTTTTTAAAGATTTTATTTATTTATTTGTCAGAGAGAGAGAGAGAGGGAGCGAGCACAGGCAGACAGAGTGGCAGGCAGAGGCAGAAGGAGAAGCAGGCTCCCTGCCGAGCAAGGAGCCCGATGGTGGGACTCGATCCCAGGATGCTGGGATCATGACCTGAGACGAAGGCAGCTGCTTAACCAACTGAGCCACCCAGGCGTCCCATAAATCACTAATATTTTTAAATCTTTTTTTTTTTTAAAGATTTTATTTATTTATTTGACACAGACAGAGATCACAAGTAGGCAGAGAGGCAGGCAGGCAGAGAGAGGGGGTGGGGAAGCAGGCTCCCCCCTGAGCAGAAAACCTGATGCGGGACTCGATCCCAGGACCCTGAGATCATGACCTGAGCCGAAGGCAGAGGCTTAACCCTCTGAGCCACCCAGGCATCCCTAATATTTTAAAATCTTTATTGAAATTTCAAGCATACATAAAAGCACAGAGGATAGTATAGCAAATCCCATGTATCTTGTCATTCAGCTTCAATAATTATCAATATATGGCTAGTCTTGTTTCATCTATTTCCCAGTGTCCCCCAGATTATTCTGAAGTAGGCCCTAGACATCATTTGATTCATAAGTGGATTAGTATATTTCCAAGGATGATGTAAGCCCTTTTTTTTGAAGTATCTTTTTAAACCAACTAATAATACCACTATTATACTTGTACCTCAGAATGTTAACAGTAAATCTGTCATCACATAATCTGTTTAGTATTCAGATTTTTCTCACAAAGGTATTTTTCTAAGATGATTTGTTTAAACTATGATTCAGACAAGGTCCATGCAATGCATTTGGCTGATAAGTCTTGTCTTTACTTTAAAAAATAAATATATATAATTCATACCATGAAATGTATATTTACTTTCCTAAAGCATACAATTCAGTGGTTTTTTTAGTACATTCATATAGTTATGCAGCCATCTCCATTGTCTAATTCCAGAACATTTTTATCTTCCCATAAAGAAACCGCACACCTTATAGTAGTCACTCTCCATTTCCTGTCCTTCCCAGCCCCTAGTGACATTACTCAGGCTCTTTAAATTTGCCTATTCTGGACATTTCATATAAATGCAATCATGTAATATGTGTCTTAAATCTCTCTTAATATGTAGGCTTACTCTCTCTCGCTTTTTTTCTTGCTTACAAGTTATTTCTTCTGTAAAATTTCCTACTTTCTGATATTATTGACTGTATCACTGAAATGTCACATAACATATTCCTCTGTATCTATATTTCCTTTCCATTGTTAGGTAAATCTAGAAGCCTAATCGTATTCAGGTTTAATCTTTTTGGCAAGAGTACTTATTGGTGATGTTTCTTATTTCCTGTCGCATCACACTGGGTTGTCACTTAAATTTTGTTTTGAAGCAGATAGGTCAAACATTCAAACCTAATCAATCAATACAGGTAAAATTTGTGGGATATGATATTTACTAGAATTGTTATGTTATAAATTGGTTGCTAAATAGTAAATTAATGGATCAAAATATGTATTTTATCATCATAAATATCTATTGGAAGAGACCCTTGGAGCTATAAATTAATATACTTCATTTCTGTACCCAGTAAGCTTTACATTCTTTAAATATGAGATAATATTGTTAGCATGGTACCTATGGGGAGACAGTGAGTGGAGGTATTCCTTTTTGATGGCCAAAATTATCTAAATTTATTTACCAAATTACCAAATTACCAAAATTATCCAAAGTTATTGGAGAGAAAAATAACTTATATGTGTTGTGGGGATTACTGTTATCCAGTGAGGAAATGACTTATAGGAATTCAAAGAGTAAGACTATTTGATTCCTTCTTAGCCTTAGAGATATGAACAGTGGGACCTTCTTGAGGATCCAGGTGTTTTTGTTTTGTTTTGTTTTGTTTTAGTATTGTGGGAGGGGGAGTGCAAAAATAATATCACCTATAAGGTGATAGTTTTTTGTGGATAGTACACTGCCAAGTTGATGAACTCAGTTGTAGAAATAATTTAGGAGGTTTTGTGTGTGATCACAAACATTAGAGGGCAAGTAGGATTTTTAACTGTATTAAGACAGTCTAAATTATACTTAAAAGATAGTGGGCCTGGAAATCATCATGTAGGTCCCTGAAGATAGGATGTCAAGTAGGTAAAAGAGAGCATATATCATCAAGAATATTACAGTTAGAATTTGTTAGTCCTGCACAATGAAGTTTCTGTACTCTGGTTATTGCATTTCAAGAAAGATACAGTTGGGATGGAGATCTGGGAAGGGGTAATCTCAATGATCAAAGCAGTGAAGGAATTGCCAGATGAAGAACAGACTAAAAGATTAGTAAATTTCAGCCTAAAGAGTAGAGTGAATGAGAGGGAATATGATTAAGGACTCAAGACAGTAATGAAAGAGGATTACAGATTTATCTCTAGATGATTATAAAGTAAAACTAGGGTATCTACTTTTCTGATACATGAAAGAGATAAATTTGGAACAAATAAAAATAAGTATTATTTTATATAGCAAGTGTAAAGTGTTTGCAACTCCTTTCCCTAAGAGCTTAAACATGAGTAACTTTAAAATATTGCATATTAGTACATTATTATAGGAAATTAGAATGTTTTGAAGTACAGAACGTCTCAGGCCTTTGAAGTTACTATGATCTGAGTCAGCAGGACTGATCAACAAGCTGTACCTGACTGTTCCTGCTAAGACTCAGTACTGGAGCTAGATGAACAATAAGTTTTGGGGGTGGGATTTTATTTTGTTTTGTTTTTAATAGTATGACAGGTTTTCTAATTGTGAAGAAAGCCTAATAGATTCTTCTTCATAGCCCTAGACCCTTCCATTAGTGTTAGGAAGGGGTTTTTAAATAAATTTTGAGCTGGAGTTCTTTTACAGTATCAAAAAGGGAAGATGTGTTTGTTGCATTCTTTCTTTCAGACTTTGATGTAGATTCCCTCAGGACTGCTTTTACTTAAAAGCCAAAGAATATTAGTAAGACTATAAACCATTGTCTTTTCTGTTTGTCCTCTTCTGCAGAAATATTTTGTAATCCCTTAGTTATTACCTTGGCATCTCAGTAACAAGGGACTGGAATTGGTTTTATTTCCTTTTGCATTCCTTTTCCAGGCATGTGGAGCCCAATTGATGTTTTAGACTAAAGAGATTGCATGCAGATGGTTAATTGAAAATGCTTAGCCCTTTCCAATGTGCAGTTGTTTTTGGAAGGCAAGGGGCTCTCATATGCCTCTCATAAATTTTGACAGTTTTTGAATATTAAGCCACAAGGTTATTAGGAATGATAATAATACCTCCCTAGGGTTTTTGTTTTGTTTTGTTTTGTTTTTAGATTTTATTTATTTATTCGAGAGAAAGAGCACAAGCAGGGGGAGGAACAAAGGGAGAGGGAAAGGGACAAGCAGGCTCCCTGCTGAGCAGGGGGCCCAAGACAGGCTCCATCAGAGGACCTGAGATCATGACCTGAGAGGAAGTCAGACACTAAACAAACTGAGCCAGCCAGGTGGCCCCCCCCCCCAGCATTTAGGTTTTTGATGACTTTTACAAGATAGCTGATAATTTTGATAATTATTTTCAAATAGATAATAAAAGCACATGGTAGGGTGGTTGGGTTATGGACATTGGGGAGGGTATGTGCTATGGTGAGTGCTATGAAATGTGTAAGCCTGCTGATTCACAGACCTGTACCCCTGGGGCAAATAATACATTATATGTTAATAAAAGTAATTAATAAAAAATAAAATTAAAAAAACATATGGTACAAAATGCAGTAAGTACAGAAATGTGTACATTGAAAACTATTTTCCCACGCTATCGCCATTACTTTGTTCTCTTGTTAGGCTACGACTATTACCAGTTTCTTGTATATTTTTCCAGAGATACTATAGGGATTATACAAATATTTATATATGTGTATGCATGTGTGTATCTGTATGTCAAGCACAGTTGTGCTATTATTATATACACTGTCCTGTCACTTTTCTCACTGAAAATAAGTCTTGGTGATTGGGCAATGAACAATCTAATTCTTTTTTTAACGACTATAAGATATTTTGCCAAAATTTATTTAACCGGTCCCTGGTGGGTTGTTTGTAGTCTTTTGCTATTATAAATAATACTTCAGTGAATCTTCTCTGCATGCTTCATAATTTTCATAAAATAATTATTTCTACCACCCTCTGGTATAAAATCTACAGGCATCACTCACAGACATTCTAGTAAGGGGTCAGTGTTTTATTTCTTTATTATAGTAAAAATGAGATTCCATAATGATGCATCTAAGTCATAATTTTCTAGTAGTTGAACATACAAAATGAATTACAAGAATTTCAGTTTGTTTTTTACTCTGCCATCTTTGCATTGAAGATTTTGGTGCCTCTGATTTTGCTACAACAAATGCTTTTGGAGTTGACAAGACGTGGTCAAGAGCCTCTGAGTGCATTGCTACAGTTTGGTGTGACGTATCTGGAGGACTATGCAGCAGAGTACATCATTCAGCAAGGTGGCTGGGTATGAGCTGTTACGTGTTTGTTTGTTTTTCTTAGTCTTTAAAAAAAGGTCAGGCTTCTCATTGTGGTTGTTTTTAGCAACATAGGTTTAATTTGAATATTATAATTTAATATTTAACATTTCATGATGATCAGTGGCAAACTATTCATATGATTTTGCTATTAAGATTTTACTTATAGTAAATTGATAGGTGATGTTTTTAAATAGTTTTTTAAGTACTTTTAATTATGAAACATTTTATACTAACAAATAATATTTAAGTAATTAAGGGATGAGGAATAATAAAATGTTTGCCATCCCAGTTGAAGAAAAGAACACAGACAGTACTTTTGAATTTTTTTAATTATAGTTTAGTCATACATACATATATATCTCTGAACAAGTATATTATTTTGTATGTTTTGAACTTTATATAAATATATTGTATGTATTTTTCTAAACTTGCTTTCTTTCACTCAGTGTTGTATTCTTGAGACTGTCCTTAGTCATTGTTTCTCAGTATTTTTTTAAATTATCAGTTCACTAAGGATCCCTTTTATTTATTTATTTTTTAGGATCCTTTTTAGACATTTTTATCCTAATCATCTCCTTCCTCCCCCATGAAATTTTGATACTACAGATAGAAGTCTATTTATGTACTGTTGCCTTTTGAAGGGCCACAAGTGATTGTAATATCTCAGATTTCCCCCATCTTTCCAAACTCATTTTTACCCTCTAAATCATCCAATGATCTGATTTAATGTATTGATTGGTGTTTGATATTCTGTTGTATAAATACATAACAATTTATTTCTCTATAATCTTATCAGTAGACATTTTCACCTTTTTGCTATTACAAACATAGCTGTTACGAACAGTTTTATACATATATGTATAAGTTTCTCTGGTTATATACTTGGGAGTAGAATTTCCGGGTCCAAGATAATGCCAAAGTGTTTTCCAAAGTGGTTTTTTCCAACTTACACTCTGTCAGCAGTATATAAAAATTTTTGTTGCTATTCATCTTCACCAATATTTAACATTGTCAGACTTCTTAATTTTTAAAATCATTTACTAAAATTTTTTTTTTTTAAAGATTTTATTTATTTATTTGTTAGAGAAAGAGAGAGAGCGAGCACAGGCAGACAGAGTGGCAGGCAGAGGCAGAGGGAGAAGCAGGCTCCCTGCCAAGTAAGGAGCCCGATGTGGGACTCGATCACAGGACGCTGGGATCATGACCTGAGCCGAAGGCAGCTGCTTAACCAACTGAGCCACCCAGGCGTCCCTACTAAAATTATTTTTAATAAGAGTGTTTAGATTTATAAAAATGTCATAAAGTGTTCCTGCATACTGTTCACCCAGTTTTCCCTAGTGTTAACATCTTACACAACTATGGTACCCTCATCAAATTGACTTTTCCATATTGATTTCATACCCTCTTACTATCTGGATTATTTATCTCTGTTTTTTTTAATTATTATTTTTTTAAATTTTATTTACTGGGGTGCCTGGGTGGTTCAGTGAGTTGAGCCTCTGCCTTCGGCTCAGGTCATGATCTCAGGGTTCTGGAATCGAGCCCCACATCAGGCTCTCTGCTCAGTGGGGAGCCTGCTTCCTCCTCTCTCTCTCTCTCTGCCTGCCTTTAAAGATTTAAAGATCTCTACTTGTGATCTCTGTCAAGTGAATAAATAAAATCTTAAAAGAAAATAGATTTTATTTACTAATTTATTTATTTGAGAGAGAGATCGTGATCCTGGAAGAAGGTGGGCCTCAGAGACAGAGACTTCAAGCAGACTCCTCACTGAGGGCCCAACTGGGGGCTTGATGTTACAACCCAGGAGATCATGACCTGAGCCAAAACCAAGAGTTGGATGCTTAACTGACTGAGCCACCCAGGTGCCCCCCATCTTTAAAGATTTTTTTTTTAATGTATTAGAGAGAGAGAAATGCACACGCATGTGAGTGAGGGGAGGAGCAGAGGGAGAGAATATTCCAGAAGACTACCCCCTGAGTGCTGAACCTGAGAGAGGACTCAGTTTCATGACCCATGAGATTAAGACCTGAGATGAAACCAAGAGTTGGTTGCTCAACCGGCTGAGCCATCCAGGTGCCCCTGCTTTGGGTTTTCTATATAGAAAATCATACTGTCTGTGAATAATGTAAAATTTTTCCTCAGTAATTCTACCTTTTTAACACATTTATTCACTAATCAGGATCTTTCAGTACAATATTAATGGAATTGGTGTTAGAAGACATCTTTGTCTTTTTCCTGATGTTAAAATAAGTGTTCTTAATTAGAGCATTTAGTTGTATCACTCTCAGTGAGTGAGGTTGGCCTGTAATTTTTCTTGTTTAGTTTCAGTTTTAAGGGTATGTTGGCTTCATAAAAGAATCCAGAGTTGGGAAGAGTGTTTCCTTTTTTTCTATACTCTGGAATAGTTTATATGAAGTTTAAATTAGTGTGTTTTGCTTCCTATAACATGCATGTAAAATAGCCTGGTGTTTTCTCTGAGGGAAGTTTTCTGGTTTTTCCTGTCAATTTTATTATTTTTTTTTCCTTTAAAGATTTTATTTATTTATTTGTCAGAGAGAGAGCACAAGCAGGCAGAGTGGCAGGCAGAGGCAGAGAGAAGCAGGCTCCCCGTTGAGCAAGGAGCCCAATGTGGGACTCTATCCTAGGACCCTGGGATCATGACCTGAGCCGAAGGCAGCGGCTTAACCGACTGAGCCACCCAGGCGTCCCTTACTATTATTTTTTTTAAAGAACGCTCCATGCCCAGTGTGGGACCCAACATGGGGCTTGAGCTCATGACCCTAAGTTTGAGACCTGAGCTGAAATCAAGAGTTGGACACTTAACTAACTGATCCACCCAGGCACCCTTTTCTTGTCAATTTTTGATAATTTTCCTGGATATTATCCCTGAATTTTCGGAATTGTTGGTACAGAGATACTCATTATACCCTTTTATTTTTACTCTTTTGGAGGAGAGTGCAATGGATTTTTGTATCTTAAGTCTCTCCTACTACTTACTTTTAAACATTTTTTTAAAGGATATTATTTATTTATTTGAGAGAGAGAATGAGAGAGAATGTGAGAGGAGAGAGGTCAGAGGGAGAAGCAGACTCGCTGCTGAGTAGGGAGCCCAATATGGGACTTGATCCTGGGACTCCAGGATCATGACCTGAGCCAAAGGCAGTTGCTTAACCAACTGAGCCACCCAGGTATCCATTTTTAAGCATTTTATTTTGGAGAATTTTGAACATACACAAAAATAGATAAGATAACATAATGACTGTCTTCACTTATCCCTAATAATCACTAACTCATTACCACTTATGCTTTATTCACACCCTAGTCCTGTCCCTTCTTAATATTATTTTGAAGCAAAATCCAGGCATTATATGATTTTATCTATAAAAATTTCAGCATGGGGGCATGAGGATAGCTCAGTAGTTTGGGTGTCTGCCTTTGGCTCAGGTCATGATCCCAGGGTCCTGAGATCAAGTCCGAAATTGGGTTCTTGCTTAGCAGGGAGCCTGCTTCTCCTTCTCCTTCTGCCCCTCCCCCTGCTCATGCTAGCTCCTGCTCTCTCAAATAAATAAAGTCTCTTAAAAAATTTCAGTATGGGGGCACCTGGGTGGCTCAGTGGTTTAAGCCTCTGCCTTCAGCTCAGGTCATGATCCCAGGGTCCTGGGTTCAAGCCCCACATCGGGCTCTCTGCTCAGCAGGGAGCCTGCTTCCTCCTCTCTCTCTGCCTGCCTCTCTGCCTACTTGTGATCTCTATCTGTCAAATAAATAATAAAATCTTTAAAAAAAAAAAATTTTCAGTATGGTGGGGGGCGTGAAATAGCTGAAGAGGATTAAGAGTATACTTATGAGCACTGAGTACTATATAAAATTGAATCGCTGTATTGTACACCTTAAACTAATATAACACTATATGTTAAGTATACTGGAATTTTAAAAATTTTTCAGGGGCCCCTCGGTGGCTCAGTTGGTTGAATATCTGACTCGAATCGGGCTTGAGTGTTGATCTTGGGGTTGTGGGTTTAGGCCCTGCATCAGCCTCCATACTGGACATGAAGCCTACTTAAAAGTCAAAAAAATTTTTTTTCAGTATGTATCTCTAAAAAAGAAAGGTTTTCTTTATTTTTATAGTTAAGCATTTTTTTTAAGATTTTATTTATTTGTCAGAGAGAGAGCACAAGCAAGGGGAGCACAGGCAGAGGGAGAAGCAGGCTCCCCACTGAGCAAGGAGTCCGATGTTGGACTTGACCCCAGGACCCTGGGATCATGACCTGAGCTGAAGGCACACGCTTACCTGACTGAGTCACCCAGGCATCCCGGTTTTCTTTATTTTTAATCACACTGTCATTATCACATCAAAAAAATTAAAAAGGATTTCTTCATATCCTCAAATATGCTGTTAGCATTCAGATTTCTAAATGTCTCAAAAATATCCTCTCTTTTGAATGTGAGGGTAATCTGTCTGTGACAGCTGTCACCCCACTGATCGCTAGGTTTGATTTGACTGTTCTAGCTGTAGGCGAGTTCCTCTCTCCACTCCATGCGTGTCCCTCCTGAGGATGTTCGCTTGGTTGAAGAGGACAACCTTCCCCAATAGAGGAGGACCATTCTTCTGTCAAGCGTAGTGGAGTAGCTTCACTCCCCTGCTAAAATCTCAAAACAGGCTCTCAGGGTCCATTTATAGAAGAATGTAGGCTAGTCAGACTTCCAAGGCTCCAGACACATCCAAATGAGGCACTGCATGTGACAATGTTTCTTTCTTCCCGCCTTTCCTTTCTTTCTTCCTTCTCTCCGTCCTCCCTTCCTTTCCTCCCCACGCCCTCCTTTCTTCCTTTATTTATTTATTTATTTATTTATTTGAGAGAGAGTACACAGCAGGGGGAGCAGCAAGCAGAGAGAGAAGCAGGCTCCCTGCTTAAGGGATGTGGGGTTCAATCCCAGGACCCTGGGATCATGACCTGAGCTGAGGGCAGAGGCTTAACCAACTGAGCCACCCAGATGCCCCCAGTCTGCCTTTAAGAACAATAACAACAACAAAACCTCTTTTAAACTTTACAGTGTATGAAGTTGTATCTTTTCATTTTTATTGTTATTTCTTAATTTCTTCTTAGCTAGTTATTGGTTTATAATAGTTTTTTATTGCCTGGGATATTTGTGTGTGTGTGTGTGTGTGTGTGTATGTGTGTGTGTGTGTCTTGTGCTTTTGTTTTTGGTTTTAAATTAAGCTCTAGGCTCAGTGTGGGGCTTGAACTCATGACCCCAACATCAAGAGTTGTATGCTTGGGGCGCCTGTGTGGCTCAGTCAGTTAAGGGCCTGCCTTTGGCACAGGTCATGATCTCAGGGTCCTGGGATCAAGCCCTGGGTTAGGCTCCCTGCTACTACCCCTCCCATTCCCAATGGGGAGTCTGCTTCTCCCTCTACCCTTTCTCCTGCTTGTGATCTCTCTCTATATATAATAAAATCTTTTTTTAAAAAAGAGTCATGTGCTCTACCGACTGAGCCACCTAGGTTCCTCTCTTTTCTTTTTTAAATAAGTATAAATTCAAACTTAGGGAAGCTTTCCTTTGTCTTGAAAAACAAAACAGGGGTGCCTGGGTGGCTCAGTGGGTTAAGCCTCTGCCTGTCATGATCTCAAGGTTCTGGGATCAAGTCCTGCATGGGGCTCTCTGCTCAGCAGGGAGCCTGCTTCCTTCTCTCTCTCTCTGCCTGACTCTCTGCATACTTGTGATCTCTCTCTCTGTCAAATAAATAAATAAAAATCTTAAAAAAAAGAAAAACAAAACAAAATAACAGAGCTTTTGTATCATTTGTTAACCTGATTTCATTCTCTAAAATTTATTTTATTTATTTATTTTTATGAGACAGAGAGAGCGGGGGAGGGGCAAAGGGAGAGGAAGAGAGAGAATCCCAAGCGGGCTCCATGCTGGAGAATTCAAGAACTCAAGAATTGGACGCCTTACCCACTGAGCCTCCCAGATGCCCCTGATTTCTCTTTAAGGAAGAAGTGGTAGTTATATTGCAAAAGTAAAATTTCAAAAAAAAGAAAAAAGTAAAATTTCTACCATGAATGATGCAGTTCTAAATCTGGTGGCACTAAAAGGAGACAATAGCATTGTTGCCAACATTATCATCTGTTGGTGGCATTTGTGGGAAAAGAAGCCCTTGCAAATTTCTAAACAACAGTCAACTGCTAGGAAATCCTAAAGTGTCTTATAGGCCAAAGAGGGAATGAGGTTATTAAAATGCCTCAACAGAGCTTGAATAAAGTACTGGATTTGAGAGTTCCTGAAACTCGGATATGTAAAAATAGGGTGGTAAGTTGGGTCATCCTTACAGTGGTCTCAAGTTCAAGTAAACTGCTGTGATAATACACCACTTCACATATCTCATACTTTTTAAGGAGCTTTTCTTTCCCTCAGGTGCTGGCAGAAGGTGTGCTCAGTCATTTTCAATATTCTAACTTCTTTTTTTTTTTCTTTTTAAAGATTTTATTTATTTATTTAACAGAGAGATCGAGATCACAAGTAGGCGGAGAGGCAGGCAGAGAGAGAGGAGGAAGCAGGCTCCCCGCTGAGCAGAGAGCCCGGTGCGGGGCTCGATCCCAGGACCCTGGGATCATGACCTGAGCCAAAGGCAGAGGCTTTAACCCACTGAGCCACCCAGGCGCCCCTCAATATTCTAACTTCTAACTGAGACCTATGGTCTTTGCTGCTGTACATTTCTACATTAGACATATAATCTTCCCATCTTTCTGGGGGAAGGACTGTCAGGTAAGGACTTCCCCCTTGAACTACTACTCTGTCCTAATTTATCTTTGCACTCAAAAGAATCTCTTCATGTCTCCAGTGTAGATAGAAGGCGAGGAAGGCACTTGGGCCAGCCCCCCATTTTCCCCCCTGCCATTATCATTGCCATTGCTGCTGTTCGTGGTAGCTCCACCAGGAATCTTGCTCACCTAAATGGTGCTTTCCAACAAGGGAAGAATTAAATACAGGGAATGTAATTTATTCCTTTCTTGATTTTCAATTTTATTATGACACAGTACATCGAAGTTTGTTGGTTATTATACTTTGTTACCCAGAAAGTAGTTCTTTTATTCAACTGAAATGTGTTTGCTAAATAAAAGAGCAGTAATAATGAATAACTAGTTTGTTGATATTTAAATTTTTTAATGTTTTTAATCTCTAAATTTGAATGCCCAATCTGTATTTCACATTGTTATCTAAGTCCTGTGTTTTTTCATGTGTTTAAAACCAAGAGATTCCTTTTTTGACTAATTGGTGAAAATGTCTCCTCTGATACAAAGCGTCAGCATGAATCATCTTTAAGGCACTTTGTGTTAGACATTACGTTGACAGGTCTTAAAACCATTATGGTCATTTTTCTAGAGGAGAATGATTGGGTTGCATGATGGTGCATGTCTGTTACATAAAGTCTGTAGTATGATTTCCATGGGTAAAGTGTTTGTAGCCGCCTGAACACAAGGTCAGCGTGAGACAGACTGCCTACCTGTCAAAGTGGAGCTAGTTTTGAAAACCTACAGGAAAGGAGGAGGGATGACAGCTATAATCTGTTAGAGGAAGGGTTTGGGCATATAGTTTTGCAGAGATGAAAATAATATTTTGTTCTCTGAATTAGAAAAAGAAATGGCTGGGATAAATGCCTTTTGGATTTCTGCAGATAGTTTTTTCTAGGATTTATGTTTTGTGATCCTTGCCTTATTATATTTGAGATGATTTTTCTGCTGTACTGGTATTGAGAAAAGCACTTTATTGAGGCTTGTAAGTACTGTGACTGGTGTGGATTTTTTTTAATAGACTGTAGAGCAGTTTTACGTTCACAGAAATATTGAAGAAAGGTACAGAGATTTCTCATATACTACCTGCCTGCACACAATGTGTGGCCTTCCCCATTATCAGCATCTCCCATCAGATCTGTACATTTGTTACAACCGATGAACCTCTGTGGATACATCATTGTCACCCAAAGACCATAGTTACAGTTTACTCTTGGTGTATATTCTGTAATTTGGACAAATTTATGATGGTATATATCAGCACTATAGTATTACACAGAGTAGTTTCACTTTTCTAAAAATCCTGTGTTCCACCTGTTTGATCCTCTGTCCTGCCTCACCCCTGGCAACACTGATCTTTTTACTGTCTCCATATTTTTTCCTTTTCCAGAATGTCATATTTATATGTTGGGACATATACATATATAGTTGGGACAATGCGGTATATAGCCTTTTCATATTGGCTTCTTTCTCTTAGTAATATGCATTTAAGTTTCCTCTATGTCTTTTTATGGCTTGATAGCTCATCTCTTTTTAGCACTAAATTTTTAGCACTCCTTTGTCTGGTTGTACCACTGTTTATTTACCCATTCACCTATGGAAGGAGATCTCAGTTGCTTCCAAGTTTTGACAGTTAGGAATAAAACTGATATACAGTCATCCATGTGCAGGTTTTTGGGACATGAGCTTTAAACTTCTTTGTGTAAAAACCAAGGAGTGCAGTCTGATAAGAGTATGCTTAGTTTTGTAAGACATTTCCAAGCTGTCTTCCAAAGTGGCTGTACCATTTTGCATCCCCACTGGGAATTTTGCTCCTTAGACTTACCAGCATTTGGTGGTGTTTGTGTTAGATTTTGGCTATTTTACTAGATGTGTAGTGGTAGCTCATTGTTTTAATTTGCATTTCTCTGATGACATGTGATGTGGAATATCTTTTCGTATGCCAATTTGCCATCTGTACATCTTTGGTGAGATATCTGTTAAGGTGTTTGGCCCATTTGTAAAATCAGATTGATTGTTTTCTTTTTTTTTTTTTTTAAAGATTTTATTTATTTATTTGAGAGAGAGAGACAGAGTGAGACAGCATGAGAGGGGAGGTCAGAGGGAGAAGCAGACTCCCCATGGAGCTGGGAGCCCGATGTGGGACTCGATCCCGGGACTCGGGGATCGTGACCTGAGCGGAAGGCAGTCGCCCAACCAACTGAGCCACCCAGGCGCCCTGATTGTTTTCTTATTTAAGAGTTCTTTGTATTTTTGGATAATAATCCTTTATTAGATGTGTCTTTTGAAATTGTTTTCTGCCAGTCTGTGGCTTGTCTTTGCATTCTTTCAATATTGTCATAGACAAAGACATTTATAATCTTAAATTCCAGCTTATCAGCCATTTCTTCCATTGACTGTGTCTTAATGTTATATCTAAAAAGTCATCACCAAGGTCAAGGTCATCTAGGTTTTCTCATAAGTTATTTTCTAGGAGTTTTATAGTTTGTGTTTTACACTCAGGTCTATGATCCATTTTGGGTTAACGTATTTAAGGTGTAAGGTCTATGTCTAGATTTGTTTTTGTGCATGTGTCTGTCTAGTTGTCCCAGCACCATTGTTTGGAAAAACTTTTTTATCCATTGTTTGCCTTTGCTCCTTTCTCAAAGATAAATTGACTATATTTACATGCGTCCGTTTCTGGGACGTTTCTCAATTCTGTTCCACTGATCTATTTGTTCTTTCACCAAAACCACACTGTCTTGAATACTCTAGTTTTATAGTAAGTCTTGAAGTCAGATAGTGTCAGTCCTCCAGCTTTGTTCTTCAGTATTGTGTTGGCTATTTTTGGTCTTCTGCTTCTCCATATAAATTTCAGAATCAGTTTTTTAATATTTGCTGAGATTTTGATTGGGATTTCATTGAATCACGGATGAAGTTGGGAAGAATTTACATCTTAACCTTATTGAGCCTTTATATCCATGAACATAGAATATCTCCACTTATTTAGTTCTTTTTTTATTTCTTTCATCAGAGTTTTATAATTTCCCTCATATAAATCTTGTACCTATTTTGTTATATTCATGCCTAAGCATTTCATTTTTGGGGATGCTTACGTAAATAGTATTAAATCTTTAATTTCAAGTTCCACTTGTTTATTTCTAGTATATAGGAAAACAGTTGACTTTGTATATTAACCTTGTATTCTGCAATCTTGCTATCATTGTTTATTAGTTTTAGGAGTATTTTTGTGGATTCTTTAAGATTTTTATAACGTAGATGATCATGTCATCTGTGAAGAAGACAGTTTTATTTCTTACGTAAAATAACAAAAATTCAGCAAATTCAAGGATCTGTTGGCTTTATTCAGTAATTCATGAGTCATGCAGCATCCCATCTAGCAAATAGAAAGGAGCTCCAAAGAGCTGCAGAAAAGGAGAAGTTTTTAAAGGTAGAAAGGAAGTGGGACAAAGAAATCATAGAGAAAAGAAAGGATTATTTCAGGCAAGGTCACCTCTTTTAGGGGGATGAAAGGAATCTATTGCATGAATATCCTCACCAGTGTTGACTAGGAAATTCCAGACTAACTGGTTAGGATCACATTCCTGAAGGAGGTTGAAATTGCAGTTAGGTTAGCCATTAAGTCTTGGTTGGTGACACGGGTTTAGCTCAAGTGAATCCATTTGGGGCCTGTTGCCTTCTTTTTAACAATTCCTTCCCAGTCTGTATACATTTTATTTCCTTGTCTGACTTCATTAGCCAGGACTTTCAGTACATTGTTGAAAAGCAGTGATGAGAAATGACATCTTTGCCTTGTTCCTCATCTTAATGGGACCTTCTAGTTCTAACCATTAAACTTGTTAGCTCTTGTTTTTTTGTAGATACTCTTTGTCAAGTTGAAGTTCCCTTTCAGTCCTAATTTACTGAAAGTTTTTATCATGATTGGATGTTAAATTTTGTCCGAAGCTTTTCTACATCTGTTGATAATGTTCTTGTGACTTTTTTTTTTGGTCTGTAGCCTGTTGATGTGGGGGATTACATTAATTGGTGTTTGAATGTTAAACCAACCTTGTATATCTGGGATAAATTGCATTTGGTCATGCCATATAATTCAATAAAACATTGTTGGGCTCTACTTGGTAATGTTGTGTTGAGGATTCTGCATCTATGTTCATAAGAGATACTGGTCTGTAGTTTTCTTATAATATCTGTCTGATTTTAGAATTAGTATAATGCTGGGACGCCTGGGTGGCTCAGTTGGTTAAGCGGCTGCCTTCGGCTCAGGTCATGATCCCAGCGTCCTGGGATCGAGTCCCACATCGGGCTCCTTGCTCGGCAGGGAGCCTGCTTCTCCCTCTGCCTCTGCTTGCCTCTCTGTCTGCCTGTGCTCACTCCCACTCTCTCTGACAAATAAATAAATAAAATCTTTAAAAAAAAGAAAAAAAGAATTAGTATAATGCTGGCCTCAGAATGAGTTAGGACGTATTTCCTTTGTTCTATCATCTCAAGGAGATTTTAGAGAATTGGTATAATTTCTTTCTTACATGTTTTATATAATTCACCAGAGAACCTGTCTGGGCCTGGTGCATTTCTCTACTTTCAGTTTTTTGTTTCTTTGTTTATTTGCGGGGCTTGAACTCATGACCCTGAGATCAATACCTCAGATGCTTACCTTAGATGCAATACCTCAGATCAATACTTTAGATGCTTAATTGACTGAGGCACCCAGATATTCCTGTGCTGTTTTGGAAGGTTATTGATTATTGATTCAATTTCTTTAATAGATATAGGCCTATTCGGTTTATCAATTTTTTTTCTTGTGTGAGTTTTGGCAGATTATGTCTTTTATAGAATGGGTCCCATTTTATAGAATGGGTCCATTTCATAGAATGGGATCCTTTCATCATCCCTTTTGTAGGTTGTCAAATTTATGGTTATGGAACACAGTATTCCTTTATTACCCTTTTAATGTTCATGGGATCTGTAATGATGTCCTCTTTTTTATTTCTGGTATTGTAATTTGTGTTTTTTCTTTTCTTCTTATTGAATTTATTGATCTTCTCAGATCAGCTTTTGGTTTTATTGATTTTCTCTATTGATTTCCCATATCCAATTTCATTGATTTCTATCCTTATTATTTTCTTTTTTTCTGTTTACTTTGGACTTAATATCCTCTTTTCTAATTTCCTAAGTTGGAAGCTTTGATGATTGATTTTATTTTTTATTTATTTATATGTTCATTTAAATTTATTTGACAGAAATCACAAGTAGGCAGAGAGGCAGGCAGAGACAGAGAGAGGGAGAAGCAGGCTCCCTGCCAAGCAGAGAGCCCAATGTGGGGCTCGATCCCAGGACCCTAGGATCATGACCAGAGCTGAAGGCAGAGGCTTTAACCCACTTGGCCACCCAGGTGCCCCTAATGATTGATTTTAGATCTTTCTTCTTTTCTGATATATTCATTTAGTATTTAATGCTATAAATTTCCTTCTAAGCATTGCTCTTTCTGCTTTGTACAAAATTCAGTAAGTTGTGTTTTCATTTACATTTAGTTCACAATATTCTAAAATTTCTCTTGAGATTTATTTTCTGACCCTTGTATTGTTCAGAAGTATACTATTTAATAACTAAGTATTTTGGGATTTCCTAGCTGTCTTTGTTACTGATTTTTATTTGTACTCCATTGTGGTCAGAAAGCAGACATTGTAAGATCTCTATTCTTTTAAATTTGTAAAGGGTGTGTTTCATGTCCCAGAATGTGGTCTAGGTGAGTATTCCATATGAGTTTGGGAAGAATGTGTACTCTGCTATTATTAGATGAAGTAGTTTATAGATGCCCATTATATCCAATTGATTGATGGTATAGTTGAATTTAGCTGTGTAATTAGTGACTTTCTGCTGGTTGGATCTATTCATTTCTAATGGAAGGGTGTTGAAGTCTCCAATTATAATAGTGGATTCATTTATGTCTCCTTGTATTTCTATCAGTTTTTGCCTCCTGTAATTTAACACTCTCTTGTTGTATACATATTAAATACACATTAATGTATACACATTAAAGTGTCTTTTTGGATGTTAAACATTTTATTATTATGTAATGCTCCTCTTTTTTTTTTTTTTTTTGACAGACAGCCAGAGAGGGAATGCAAACGGGGAGTGGGAGGGGGAGAACAGCTTACCGCCAAGCAGGGAGCCCAATGTGGGGCTCAGTCGCAGGACCCTGGGATCATGACCTGAGCAGAAGGCAGATACTTAATGACTGAGCCACCCAGGCCCCCTCCTCCTCTTTATTTCTGGTAACTTTTCTTGCTCTGAAGTCTGCTCTGTTTGAAATTAATAGAGCTACTCCCACTTCCTTTTTTTAAGATTTTATTTTTTAAGTAATCTCTCCACCCAGCATGGGGCTCATACTTAACAACCCTGAGATCAAGAGTTGCACACTCTTACCTACTGAGCCAGCCAGGCGTCCCTACTTTCTTTTGATTAGTGTTATCATGGTATATTTTTCTCCAGCCATTTACTTTTAATATGTTTGTGTCTTTATATTTGGAGTTTCTTATAGACAACATATAGTTTGAGTCTTGTTTTTTGATCCAGTCTGATAAATTCTGTCTTTTAATTGGTGCTTTTAGATTATCAAAGGGATTATTAATAATTGAATTAATATCTACCATATTTATTAAGACTGTCTTGTGCTTCTTGCCCATATTCTTTGTTCCTCTTTTTGTCTTCCACTCTTTTTCTGCCTTTTGTGGTTTTAATTAAGTGTGTTGCCTGATTCCATTTTCTCTACTTTCTTAACATATCCATTACATTTCTCTTTTTACTTTTTTTAGTGCTTGCCCCAGAGTTGGCAATATACATTTACAACTAGTCCAAGTTCACTTTCAAATAACACTGTGCTGCTTCATGAGTAATGTGAGTACCATATCATAACAAAATAATCTTAAGTCCTTCTCATCTCTGTATCACTGCTGTCATTTATTTCACTAATCTAAGCATGCATATGTGAGTCTATATGTATAAGCGTATATATACTATATATGTAAGCATACATGATTCAGTTGCTATTATTTTTTGAACAAACTATTACCAATTGATAATTGATAATTCTTATCAATTAAGAATAAGAAAAATAAACATTTTTACCTTACCTTCACTTACTCCTCTGATGCTCTTCCCCTCCTAATGGAGATCCAAGTTTCTGACTTACATTGTTTTCCTTCTCTCTAATGAGCCTCTTTTAACATTGCAAGCAAAGCAAATCTACTAACAACACATTTCCTCAGTTTTTGCTTATCTGAGATTTTTGCATGTCCTTCATTTCTGAGGGATAATTTCACATGCACAGAATGCTAAGTTGGTGGGGTTTTTTCTCTCAATACTTGAAATATTTGAGTTCATTCTGTTATTGCTGCATGGTTTCTGAGGAAAAGTTCAATATAATTCTTTTCTTTGTACTTCTGTAGGGAAAATGTTTTTAACTCTGGTTTGTCTTAAAATTTTCTATCTTTGGGGCGCCTGGGTGGCTCAGTGGATAAAGCCGCTGCCTTTGGCTCAGGTCATGATCCCAGGGTCCTGGGATTGAGCCCCACATCGGGCTCTCTGCTCGGCAGGGAGCCTGCTTCCCTTCCTTTCTCTCTGCCTGCCTCTCTGCCTGCTTGTGATCTCTGTCAAATAAATAAATAAAATCTTGAAAAAAAATTTTTTTTCTATCTTTGACTTTCTGTAGTTTGAAAATGATATGCCTAGGTGTAGGGTTTTTGTTCTGTTTTGTTTTTACATTTTTTTCTACTTGACACTCTCTGAGCTTCCTGAAACTGTTTGGTGTCTGATGTTAACTTGAGGAGGCTGTCAGTCATTATTGTTCTAAATATTTCTTCTGTTTCTATCTCTTTTCCTTTTTGTATTCCAGTTATGTATATGTTACACTTATTGTAGTTGTTCCACAGTCCTTGGATATCCTGTTCTTTTTTTCCAGTTTTTGTTGTCTTTGCTTTTATATACTCAAGCTCAGAGATTCTTCCCTTACCCATGTCTAGTCTAATATTATATAGGCCCATCAAAGGTATTCTTCATTTCCATTATAGGTTCTTTTCCAGTATTTCTCTCTCTGCTTACATTGCCCATCTGTTCTTGCATGCTTTCTGCTTTATCTATGAGAGTCCTTTGCTTATTAATCATAATCGATTTAAATTCTTGGTGTGATAATTTCAACATCTGCAGTGTCTGGTTCTGATGCTTGCTCTATCTCTTCAAATTTGTTTTTTGCCTTTGGCATGCCTTGTAATTTTTTTTTTGATACCCGGACATGGTGCACTGGGTCAAAGGAACTGCTGTAAAGAAGCCTTGGGGGAAGGGGAGGGATTTTATAGCCCTATGATTAGGTCAGTCTTTTTACTAAGCTATGGCCTCTGCACTGTGAAGTGTTTCTCAGTTTTTCATTTTCCTATTAGGTGGGATGAGATGGCTAGAGTGGGCTGAGTTGGGTATTTCTCTACCCTTATGTTGGCTAGGCTCTGATTAGTTAGTTTCTCTTAAGGGCAGTCCTTGTTAAGAAAAAGAGAGTGGCTTAATGTATTTCTAAATGGTTCATTTTCTTCCCCCTGCCAGAAACATGAGGGGAATTTTCTTTGGTATTTATTAAGAGCACCTGGTTGAGCTCCTAGAGGTAAATCTCACAGAATTGTAGGGGTCTTCTTATGACTGAGTCCCCCTGGAGTTTTTAACTCTGTGTTGGCCACATTGAGCCTCCAGCTGTCCATCAGTGCTCGTCCCCAGCGTGATTTCCACTCCAGTAAGCTGTGACTCCCCATGTTCTTCTCTCCAGTCTTGGGGGCAGTAGTTTGCCCTGGGCCATTACCTCTCTGTCTTACAGATCCTAGAGTAGTTGTGGATTTTTCAGTTTGTTTAGCTTTTACTTGTTAGGGTAGCGTGGTGACTTCAAGCTCTGTACGTGTGGAAGTCGCTCTCAGGTTTTCTCTCTCAGTTTTGTCCACACTGAGCCTCCAGCAGTTCGTCAGTTCCAGTTCTCCTCCCTGGGCACGGGTTCCTGGGGAGGTGACTGCTTAGGAGTTTCTGCTCCAGTAAGTTATGACCCCCTGTATTGCCTGTTGGTCACTTCAGTCTTGGGGGCAGCATTTGGCCCTGTGACCTCATTTCTCTTAGAGATGTAAGAAGTTACCGATTTCTCAGTTTGTTCAGCCTTATTGCTTGTTATTAGGATGGAGTGGCACCTTCCGAGCTTCTTTTTTTTTTTTTTAAAGATTTTATTTATTTATTTGACAGAGGGAGCACAAGCAGGGGGTGTGGGAGAAGGAGAAGCAGGCTTCCCTCTGAGCAGAGAGCCTGATGTGGGGCTCAATCCCAGGACCCTGGGATCATGACCTGAGCCAAAGGCAGACGCTTAACGACTGAGCCACTCGGGCGCCCCAGCCTTCCAAGCTTCTTAAGTGCTTCCCAGAAACCAGAAGTTAAAATGACCTCAAGCTGAGACTTTACAAGGACCTCATTTTTGGTTTTAGTTACTTTATCCACAGGCATTATTCCCCAGACTTGGACATAAGTCATACGGTTACAGTTTCCATACCTTAGATGTGAAGGAGTCTCGGTCTACTGATCATTCCTTCTTACTGACACTCACCATCACGTGAGGGTGAAACATATTTCTATGATTCCTGTGAAATGTCTGTATGGAATCTAGAAGCTGGGTCTCCTGTTCTGTGGCACAGTACTCAATAGGCATCACCAATTCATGTTCTTTCTCTTGGTTTTTCTTGAAAAGGAGAATGGCCTTGGAGTGTTTATTACTGTCTAATTGCATGGCCTTAGATGGATCATTTTCCTGAATATTCTTCAGATTATTTATAAACTCTGGTTTCTTTCTTTTTTTAATAATTTTTTAAAAAGCTTTTATTTATTTATTTGACAGACAGAGATCACAAGCAGGCAGAGTCAGGCAGAGAGAGAGGGGGAAGCAGGCTTCTCACTGAGCAGAAAGCCCAATTCGGGGCTCAATCCCAGGACCCTGAGATCATGACCCGAGCCGAAGGCAGAGACTTAACAACTGAGCCACCCAGTTGCCCCTAAACTCTAGTTTCTAAGGAAGTCATTAATAGCGTCTGCCCATTTTACAAGGAGTTTGTGAAGATTAATTAATTTCTATAATGTTTAAGGCCTTCAGGGACTAATTTTTAATGTGTAATAAACCTTGCTTGTTTGCATATGTTATGGTAGGCACCATGCTAGATTTTAAGTATACAGAAGTTAAATAAAATATAGGCCCTACTTTGGAGCTCAGAACTGGTTGAGGAGATAGAAATGTAAAACATTAATAACCATGTGTAACATGTTATATGCTGTAGGGTAGGTATGTTCAAAGTGTAGTAGGGAGGGAGTGATTAACTGAGGAGGGAGTGATTAATTAAGGTGCAGTTAGAAATAAAAGTTCAATTAGGAACACATTTTTTTTTTTTTAAGATTTTATTTATTTATTTATTTGACAGAGAGAGAAAGAGAGAGAGAGAGACAGTGAGAGAAGGAATACAAACAAGGGGAGTGGGAGAGGGAGAAGCAGGACTCCCACCAAGCAGGGAGCCCAACTTGGAGCTCGATCCCAGGACTCTGGGATCATGACCTGAGCCAAAGGCAGACCCTTAACGACTGAGCCACCCAGGCATGCTGGATTATAATTTTTTATTTTTGTGTATGTGGCATTAGAATGACAAGATAAGGCTCTTGGGTTTTTTCTTTTTACCTTATTTTTTTTAACCCTGCCAGAGAGTGGCGAGTTAATAAAGATTGGAAATGACAGGGTTAATTTGTGGCCCCAGCTCTGCCAAATATTAGCCTTGTGTTTGGAAGAAATTCATTTAACTTCTCTGAACCTCAGTTTTATCAATTACAAAATGGGAAGAATAGCTCTGTCTCACAAAAATAATGATATAAAAGTATTTTGTGAAAATGCTACATTTTTACAAATGTCAGGTTTTTAGATATGTCTTTAAGAGTGTATATTTTTTTCCTCTTCCTGAGTCTGAAGATTCCTTTGCGTTTTGATTCTGATTTTTCATTGACCTGCAGCACACTTAGGGCACAGACTGGTTGGCATATTATGATTTTCCCTGACTCATCCTTGTTCCCTCCCTCCTCTTTCTCACTGTCTTTCATTTCCTGGGATTGTGTTCCTACATTAGAAGTAAGTCTGTCTCCTGAAAAGGGCAGTACAAGTCCATTGTGGTAAGGCTTCTCTTTTATTTTCTCCTATGTCATGTACTAAACTAGATACTTACTATGAAAGATTTAGTTTTAAATTACATAAAAGCTTGCTGATGAAAATGTCATCTGATGTCTACCATAATATTTAATATTTAACTAGTTTGAATAAAATTAATTTTTGCCTTTTTTCTCTTTAACTTAAAGCTTCTTATTTCTATTTTAAGAATAGAAAGCCACAGAAAGTATTTTTGTTTATAATCAAGGATGTTTGGAGACTGTTCTAACAATTTCTTACCTAAAAGTTCCCAAAAGGC
>RCUC01162204.1:0-63203 GCA_003697995.1 Taxidea taxus jeffersonii
AAAAAAAAATGCATTCATCTCTTCTTAATGTTTGTTAAAATGACAGCAAAGGAATACACAAAATAGAGCTATCATGTCTTTCTGTGGCATAGGGATTAGCACATGAGAGATTTCCAATAAATCAATGGAATTAAGAGAGGAGAGATGAATGCTGACTGAAAATGATAATGAAAGCCCACGTGAAGACATAGCTTGAAAAGACTCAGATATGAGAGTTCAGAGAAGGGAGGGAGTCCTACCAATAAAATCCTTGGGAAGTTCTGGATGAAGGAGAAGTAAATACCATGTATGGAAATAGTGAAAAGTGAGGCCCAAATCATAGAAGTTAATGGGAAAAGTGCAAATAGAGTATTTATCTCCTTTTACTTTATTTTCCATTTTAACCTTCAAAAGAAAAGAATAAATCTCCCTCAGCAGAATGACTGGCTCTCTATTCACTGCTCTAATCTGCCACCAAAACAGAACTTCTGTGATCTTCCCTTGAGACATCAGCTGGCAAGAAAAAGTCATGATTATTTTAAAACATGAAAAAAGAAACTCTAAAAAAAGGGGGAGGGTGTTTTTACTTTAGTGTTATATTAGAAGGAATCGAGGGACAAAATATAACTAGGGAAAAAATAAAGCTTAAGTCTATTCTTGGAAAGACTGAAAGGTGATATTGCATCCATGAAAGAAAGACCATTTTGAATTCACTAAAATTAACAAGAACAGTAGGGTCGGATAAGTAAGCCAAGAAAAAAAACCCAGCAACACAAAGAAATGAGAAATAAGAAAAAAAAGAGAAAACCTATAAGGAGATTCCATACCAGATTTAAGAAATTTCCCAAAACAGAGAATCCAAAAAGTAGAATCCAAAGGTAGAGCAAAATATCAAGTATTAATAATTTTCCTATTGGTGAATAAGGATCTATGCCTCCGACTGAAAAGGCCTATTAATTGTTCAGAACAGTTCCCAGGACAACAACAAAAAAAGGCAATGCACAGACAATATATAACATTGGATTTCCAACTTCTTAGGACCAAAATATGGCATAGAGTATCCAAACAAAACCAAAGCCCTGGAAATAATAACAATTGTCAAATTGGTAACTGATATTTTATCAGTAAGAAACTAGAAGACACTGGAGAAATGAAAAAAAAAAATTACCTACATTTCCATATTCCTCCAAACAATATATCCAGTGAAGATAGAAAAAAAGGTTAATAGGTGAGTAATGAACATTTTATAAAGAAAACAGAAATAATGAATACAGGAGAAACAAGAACAACTTCTAGGGAAACAGTACAGAAAACTCCCTGGTAGATTTAGTTCTAAGGTTCTGGAGAGCAGTGTTTCTTGGTAAAAATGAGGCATTGATGGGAAGGATATAGGGCTGGACACTAAAAATCTTGGGGATAAGGGCGCCTGGGTGACTCAGTGGGTTGAGCCTATGCCTTCAGCTCAGGTCATGATCTCAGGGTCCTGGAATCAGGTTCTCTGCTTAGCGGGGAGCTTGCTTCCATCCACCCCCCACCCCCGCGCCTGCTTGTGATCTCTATCTGTCAAATAAATAAATAAAATCTTACAAAAAATCTTGGGGATAAATTAAAGGCATTGTGTGTGGTATGAAAAGCAGAGATATAACTTATACTTGGTGTCATCAACATTCTCCCTGAGTGGCGTAGGAGTTGTGATGTTAGACCCAAAGTGTAACAAGTAAAATCCTTGCTCACCCTCTGCTCAGTTTTGAAGAATATTCAGAGTCTTAGGAAAAGGAAGTGTTTTCGGTTGATATGCATTCTTCAGAATCATTTCATGGACACTGTCTGGTAGACTTACTATGGCTTTAGCACAGAGTGTAAGCCTTACCAAAGTTAATGAGTTAGGAATGAGATTACAGCCCTCCGAGTATGACAGATGTAATTAGGGGAAGGTTGTAAGGGGGACACATGGAAATACAAATGTCTACTTTTTAGAAAAAAAGAACTCAAGAGGTACTGCCTGTGCCAGAGGGGACAAAACTGGGGCTGAAATCTTGAGGCAGTAGAAATGGGACCGTTGGGTACAGTGGCGTGCACAGAGAGAAGGGTATATACAGATGAGCAATTGGAGCACAGGGAGTGAGGGAAGTGGCAAACACCTACAATTTTTTGAGAGCTTTTTCCTGGGTCCAATCTTTTAGAAAGTTTTCTTGGTTAAGATGCAGAGCAATGATGTGCATAAAACATCAATCTCTGTTTTACAGAAAAATAACTAAGGTTCAAGGAGATTAAGTAACCTGCCAAGCTTATGTAGCTGTAAAGAGATATGACCTGGTTCTGAATGCATTTCTACTGCTTGCAAAGCTCCTACTAAATGCACTGTACCAAACTTCTTTCTCCAGAGGTCACTTCTTTAATAAAAAGTGCTGGGGTATAAATCTACACCTTCCAGCACTGATTGACTTGCTGCTTCAGAGTTCACACCCTGAACCAAGTACTGTGTTTTGTGAGAGTAAAGGAAGAAAAGAATGATCAAGGATTGAAAAAAAAAAATCCATGTTCCATGCTTTTTATCAAGACTTGAGTGTAGCCTGAAGAAGTACCACTGCTGTTACAATGATAGGAAATCATAAAAACAAAATCCAACCATTAACTATAGTAAAACCTTGACCTATGTAATGAATTTCCCAAGCTTTAGGACAATGGAGATATCAGATTAGTCCAGAGAAAGAAATGAGACAGTATTTCCTTTTAAAAATGTATTGGCATTGGGGCACCTGAGTGGCTCAGTGGGTTAAAGCCTCTGCCTTCGGCTCAGGTCATGATCCCAGGGTCCTGGGATCGAGCCCCGCATGGGGCTCTCTGCTCCACAGGGAGCCTGCTTCCTCCTCTCTGCCTGCCTCTCTGCCTGCTTATGATTTCTGTCTGTCAAAAAATTAAAAAAAAAATTAAAAAAAATGTATTGGCATTAATGTAGCCTTATGAGATAAAAATTATGCCTTTGTGTTTATTCAGAAAACAATGAAAAAGGATGTATTTTGTATTGACCTCTGTGATTTTCTATTTTCTCTTATTTGTGAAAACATACGGAAATGAATTTTGTTAGTAATTCCTGATCTTATTATTTTTAAGTGATCTTTTAGAAATAAGTGTTTAAAAACACTGACTTACTTCTTTATTAAAATATTTAGAAATGACTTAAAAATACAATTTTTCATCCTGTGATACCTGGTATTAACATAAGTTGTGTCTAAATGCTATACAAGAACTTTCTATTAACATTTAAATGTCAGAGTATCTATTTTATTTCAACAATGGAAATAAGGACATCCATTTTTTTTTAAGTACTATTCAAAGGAGTCCATATGTTGGTTTGACTGTAGCTGTTGTGCTTCAGGTTCTTTTAAATCTCTATATAAATCAGTTCTGGAATGCAGTTTGCTTTGCTAATAGTCCTCTGTCAGTATTTCACGTGCAGGTGACAGATACACAGTTTTGTAGACTTTTTTGTAGAATAACCCTATTCAGATCAAGAGTTTATGGGAGATAGGGAGAAAAAGCATGAGAGACTCTTAACTCTAGGAAACAAACTGAGGGTTGTTGGGAGGAGGTGGGTGGGGGGATTGGGTAACTGTGAAGGACATTAAGGAGAGCATGTGATGTGATGAGCACTGGGCGTTCTATGAAACTGATAAATTATTGAACATCGCATCTAAAACTAATGACTTACTATATGTTGGTTAATTGAACTTAAATTAAAAAAAAATTTAAAAAGTTTATGGGGATAAAGTGCCAAAATACAGTTGGCTTTATCATGCTAAATCATTCAAAATAATATCTACAATAGTAATTTTAAATTTGTCATCTACTTTGCTTTTGAATATATAATAAGCATCAGTAAAATGAGTGACATTTTGATCACCTAATGTTTAACCTACAAAACTTCAATTTTATGTATACTTTAAATATTAAGAGACATAGCTTTTGTATTAAAGCTATGTGAAGATTTTCTTTCAAGCTGAAGTTTTATTTAAAATGCAAAAAAAAAAATCTTTAAAATGCTGATAAATAAAGCAAAAGGATACAGTGGCCTCTTCCTCCTGGTCACCACCTACCCATGTACAGAGCAGGCAGAATTTCACAGTAGTTTCCTGTTAGATTATCTGTGCCTAGATGTTGGTCAGATTCTGTGTGTGATCTGAGTTTGTTGTAGGCCTGTAAGGTTGAACACTCTCTGGCTTAGTGCCCAGCCTCTCATCCCTGTCCCTGGCCATAACCATAGCCTTAGCGTGCATACTTCTTTCCATGGCAGGATTTGCAGTAGATCTCTTCTTCATCATGCATCGCCACTGTTGTGGTATCTACATTTTTCCTGAAAACCATGCACAAAAAGCAGCCACAATGGAAGCTTCTCCCATCACATTGCACGTCTTCAGGGTGATATGTGGTCCTTCTACAGGTTGTGCACTTGTTTCCACCTCCCCAGACTGGTATTTCCAGTGGGAGGCAGGACCACACACTCTTGGGTGGAGATAGCAAGCCCAGATTGTGGGGAGTGTGCTGCATATTCCTGAACCTACAGGGGGATTTTTGGTGTTATGTAAATTTGACTGGATTTGGAGTGGACACTATGAATTTATTCTTATTACATGTTATCCAATTTTAAACCTCAATTTGAATAAGAAGTTTTGAAACAGAAACCATTACCGTGTGAAAATCAAAATGCCATTGAAAAGATTCAAAATACCATCTCCTGTTTAGCTTGTGGCTCAGAGGAATGGACAGAGAACTATGGGAATGGCTCCTTGATGAAATATTTTTGAAAGGAGTGGAGGAATTTTGTGAGGACAGAGTTGATTAATCAAGGGTCCTGTTTGGGACATTTAAGTTTGAAATGGCTTATCAGATCACCTCGTGGTGGCAAAGTCTATTTATTTCTGGCAAGGTGCTAAGGAGTATGTAAAGAACCAGCTTTCCCCTGCATCTCACTGTGGAGGGCAGTTAAGCACAAATTAGGGAGAAAGCCCTCTTTTCAAGCAATTTAGGTAGAAGAAGAATTTCCAAGGTGAATATTCTGGATCCTCTGTGTGTTCAGCTACCTGATAAGTTTCATTATCAACATCAAGCACACACACATCTAAAAAACGACGAAAAGTTTATTTCAAATAAATAATGCAAGAATAAATTAATCACTACGTCATACAAGTACAAGGGATTAATCATTAAAATAAAAAAAGACAAACTCATTTCACCCAGAAACTACACTAAGCAACAACAAAAGGCAGAAATTATAAAAGCAAAGTTAATAGTTTGACTATACATAAATATAAAACCTCCATATAATGAAATATACCACAAGAAGTGGTAAACAAGCAACAAATTCTTAAAAATAATTGCTATAAAGGGGCACCTGGGTGGCTCAGTCAGTTAACCTTCTTGCCTATGGCTCAGGTCATGATACCAGAAGATTCCAGGGTTCTGGGATAGAGCCCAGCATGGGGCTCCCTGCTTAGCAGGAAGCCTTTTTCTCCCTCTCTCTCTGCCTGCCTCTCTGTCTACTTGTAATCTCTGTCTGTCAAATAAATAAATAAAATATTTTAAAAAATCACAACATTGAATACAATGACAAAAATTAGAAAGCAGTTAATGTCTAGCAGAAAGTGATTGATTAAATAATCGATTAAGTGGAATATTAATAAGTCATTAAAATAACATTATAGATGTAGTAGACATCTGTTGTAGCTCCTGGAATCACACCAATTTGACCTTTTTTTTTTTCTGAGTACTCATACTAATTAGTCTTTGTGAACTACCACCCCCTTCCCGTGCCACATGCAGAATGGATGGAGTCCTGATAAGAAAGGTCCAGATGCCCTACACTCTTCTGGATCTTGAGTGGAGTGACACAGGCGCCCAACACTTAAAGCTGATTAATCCCGACAGAGGCACATAGGATTGACAGTCCCTTGGTCTCTGCTACTTATCTGTCCTAAAGACATGTTTTTTTAGCTTCTCTGTAAGTTCTACAAGCCAGTCTGTATACTTGAGATCATTGCTTACTTAATATACCATACTTGGATGCTGTTGTTTGCTACCAGAGAACTTGATATAAGTTAGATATATTTACTGAGGAAATATGGTCTCCAAATATTGGTGATTATAGAAAGAAACCTCAGCACAACATATTCATGTGATTATCTATATTTTTTATTTTTTTCCTTTTCTGTGTATTTTTTCTCTAAAGAAACAAATGTAGGGCTCCTGGGTGGCTCAGTGGGTTAAGCCTCTGCCTTCGGCTCAGGTCATGATCCCAGGGTCCTGGGATTGAGTCCCGCATCGGGCTCTCTGCTCAGCAGGGAGCTTGCTTCCCCCTCTCTCTCTGCCTGCCTCTCTGCCTACTTGTGATCTCTCTCTGTCAAATAAATAAATAAAATCTTTTAAAAAAAAGAAACAAATGTATTTTAATATTTAACTAATAAAATATAAATCATAGCAATATACGTTTAGTAAATTTGTTTTAACACATAATACATATTGGACATTATGGGTCCAATAATTGTATTTGAATCTACAATTATCTCAATAAAACTTTCTACTAAAATGTCTTATAACTATGGGGCCCCTGGGTGGCTCAGTTGTTAAACACCTGCCTTGGGCTCAGGTCATAATCTCAGGGTCCTGGGATCAAGCCCTGCATCAGGCTCCCTCTCCCTCTCCCTCTGCTTGTGTTCCCTCTCTCACTGTGTTTCTCTCTGCCATATAAATAAATAAAATATTTTAAAAAATGCTTTATAACAGGGTGCCTGGGTGGCTCAGTGGATTAAAGCTTTTGCCTTCCGCTCAGGTTATGATCCCAGAGTCCTGGGATTGAGCCCTGCATCGGGCTCTCTGTTCAGCGGGGAGCCTGCTTCCTCTTCTCTCTCTGCCTGCCTTTCTGCCTACTTGTGATCTCTCTCTGTCAAATAAATAAATAAAATCTTTAAAAAAATCCTTATAAGTGTATAAAAGATGTCTAAGTTCATTTATAAATAGATAAATGCAAATTAAAACATGAAAGAACCATATTATACATAATAGATTGGCAAAATAATAAAGTTTGAATAAATAAATAATAAATAATAAAGAGTTGGTAAGGGTGTGTTATTTCATAGTGTGTGTATATCAGTCTAATAGACAGGTCCTCTGCTCAGGATTTCACAAGACTACCCTCAAGGTGTCAATAAGGCTGAGTTCTGTTCTGGAGCTTAGGATCCTTTTCCAAGAATCATGTGATTATTAGTAGAATTCATCTCCTTGCTATTGTATGAGTTCAGTATTGCTTTTCTTGCTGGTTTCTATTGAGAGCTGCCCTTATCTCCCAAAAATCATCCAAAGTTTTCTGTCATGTGATCCTTCTAATGTCCCTCTCATCGTGGGAGTTTACTTCTTAAAGACTAGCAGTCTCTGGCCTTACTCTTCTAAGATGGGTTCTTATATAATATAACATAGTCATAGGAATGACTGTCTTATCATTTTTGTTATATTCTATTGGCACAACAAAGTTAGAGTTTTCATCACACTCCAGGTGAGTGGATTTTTTTTTAAAGATTTTATTTATTTATTTGACAGACAGAGATCACACAAGTAGGCAGAGAGGCAGGCAGAGAGGGGAGGGGAGAAGCAGGCTCCCCACCGAGCAGAGAGCCTGATGTAGGACTCAATCCCAGGACCCCAGGACCACGACCGGAGCCGAAGGCAGCGGCCTAACCCACTGAGTGAGGTGTCCCCAGGTGAGTGGATTTTTCAAGGGGGTAACATATGGGGGGTCATTTTGTGTATGTTCACCATGAGTTACTTTATAATTCCTTGTCTCAACATCTCACTAGCCCTGTTTTTAAATAACTGCATTGGGAGATGGGGTTAACAAAGTCCAATTCATTCATATTAGATTCAGTCTTACAAATTGACTGTGCTGGTCACAATGAACAAATTAAATATTTTCAGGTCATTTGAACATATTATTGTGGAAACATGCATGAATCCAACTTAATATAAAGTACTAAATTAAAGGAGTGTTCAAAACTGTAAACTATCTTGATCTGAGGATATTAACTTTGCATGATCCTCTCTAAGGTGGAGAAAAAACCCTCTTGAATTGTTCAGAAAATCTTTGATTTGAGTGTATAATGAATAAATATCCTTCAAAAAAAGAAATTTTGAGTTATTTTTGGAAGTAGTTTGAAAAAAGACGAGATTCAATCAATCTTACTTGAGGCTAGAGAGAGATTTTGGTTAAAATAATGCAGGATATTCATATCCATTCTATATTTATATTTCCCTGAGCTAAAAATCAATTTAGCCAAAAGGATCATGTTTATTTATACATGAAGAAGGATATGACATAAAGACAAATATAATTCCTAACCTCATGTTTCACTTTTTCAGAGTAAGCATAAAATCTATAAATGGAACACAAATTTGAAAAAAGTTAATATTTAATAAGAAGTATAACAATTTTTGAAACAGATAATCTGCCTTAAGGACTTATGTAAAATACAAAACTTAATGATTATTGAGTTATAGCTGGGAATGTGATAGAGCAAGGATAGGATAAGGTATACTCAAAGAGAGATAAAGGTTGATATATTAATTTTAGTGCCTATAATTCCTCTAATCAGAGTTTTATTTGGTTTATTTAACAAAAATAACTTGACTTCCTAATTTTCTTTGTTTGACTATTGTCATTTTTAAATAGAAAAAATCTTTTTTTTTTTTTTTAAAGATTTTATTTATTTATTTGTCACAGAGAGAGGGAGAGAGAGCGAACGAGCACAGGCAGACAGAATGGCAGGCAGAGGCAGAGGGAGAAGGAGGCCCCTTGCCAAGCAAGGAGCCTGATGGGGGACTCGATCCCAGGATGCTAGGATCATGACCTGAGCTGAAGGCAGCTGCTTAACCAACTGAACCACCCAGGCGTCCCTAAATAGAAAAATTCTAACTACATCCTTGTAGAGCTTAGTTTTATATTTTTATTTTATTTAGATTATACAACTTAAAGTCAGAAATTTGACATACTAATTATTTTAATTTATAACTTTTCCCCTGGATTTTATTTTAGTATGTAAACATGTAAACTTTTAAATCAATATATTTGTCATTTTTATGCTAAAGAGGCATTTATTAAGTATTACTTGATGTGTAAATATCAAGTTATTTTGCCTTAAAGCACGTGTGCATGTATTTTTTCTCCTGAAAAATCTGCAATAAAGATGAGTAAATTTTTGTCTCTTTGAATATGGATTGGAAAAAATAATAATATAAAATGTGAAGGGGCACCTGGGTGGCTCAGTTGTTAAGTGTCTGCCTTCAGCTCGGGCCATGATCCCAGGATCCTGGGGTTGAGTCCCACATAAGGTCCCTGCTTGGCGGGAGGCCTGCTTCTCCCTCTCCTACTCCCTCTGCTTGTGTTCCCTCTCTTGCTGTGTCTCTCTCTGTCAAATAAATAAATAAAATCTTTAAAAAATGTGAAGAATGATACTACTGAGGGGAGTACTTATACTATGCATATCTAGAAATAGCTGCTTTTATATTATGTTGTCCATTATAGGAAATAATTTTTTGAGGACAAATTATTTGAATACAAATGAAAAAGTATTTATATTTAAGATTAACTACAGTAAGAATTTAGTCACCAGGAATTGAAAACGATGATACATTTTTGTGGTATTGTACAGATATTCTAATCATATGTATACTAAGACTGAGTATTGATTTTCTCTCAAATAATGTAGAAACAGTTCACAAATGTATGAACCAAGATTGTATGTGAAAGATATTTTCACTAAATGTGAAAAGATATTACTTCTTCACATAATTTTATGATTGAGATATTCTATGTCGAAATGTCCAGCATGGTATAATTATAACAGTTAAGTTTCTGTAGCACTTTCAATCTATAATGGCTGATAAAAAGTGTGTGAATGACAATACTGAGCTCCCTGAAAGGATGGCAAGTATATCTGGTGAAAGTTTTACTTCAGCTCCAAGCAGCTACACAAAAATGGTGGAAGAAACAGAAGTTCAACATGCAGAGGACCATTTTCTAGGAAGACGGGGTAAGAATTCTTGAAGCATGTTTTTGATTTTGTGATTTTTTTTTTTTTTTAGGGAGTCAATACTCTTTTTTTTTTTTTTTTTTTTTTTTGCTTTTTTTTTTTTCAGTATTTGACTTCTTTTTTTTTAATTTAATTTTAATTTTTTTTCAGTGTTCCAAAATTCATTGTTTATGCACCACACCCAGTGCTCCATGCAATATGTGTCCTCCTTAATACCCACCACCAGGCTCACCCAAACTCCCATGTCCCTCCCCTCCAAAACCCTCAGTTTGTTTCTCAGAGTCCACAGTTTCTCATGGCTCGTCTCCCTCTCCGATTTCTTCCAGAAAGAAACAATTTGCACAGGAATTTGCAAGGAGTTTAAAAGGTACAATTCCAAAAGCATCTCATATATACTCCATAGGGCTGCAGCTTCATTTAGGAAGACTTTTGGGTTGACCAAATGTTTCTGTTGTCCAACAATAAGGTCCATCTCAGGACAAAGTTATACTCAAACTAGGAAAATCTGTGGCCAGGGCAGAACTAGGGAGGGTCACCCTAATTTTGGTTCTGATTATACAAACTATCTTAGAATTTTTGCAAGAAAAATATATGCCCAAGCTCCTACAACAGATCCCATTTAAATTGATCTGGGATGGGTTTCAAGTATTGTTTTGTTTGTTTATTACATTTCTACTGCTGCTCTAATAGATGGCCACAAATTAGTGATATAAAATAATACAAATCTATTACTTCCCAGTCCTGTAGTTCAGATGGGCAGGTACAGCATAGCATGACTTGGCTGATCCATTTCATTAGAATTTCAAAAGACCAAAAGCAAGGTGTCAGCAGACATGTGCTCATATCTGGAAACTTTGGGGATGAATTCCTTGCTCATTCAGATTGTTGGCAGAATTCAGTTCCCTGCATAGGTAGGACTGAGTTCCTTGTGTCCTTTCTGGCTATACACTGAAATATATTACCAGATTCCAGAGTCCTCTTATGTCCCCTGGATCATGACCCCACTGAACTCTATCCCTGGCCTGAGTCCTTTCCATAAATCAAATCCCTCTGAGCAGCCCTCTGCCTCATCTCTCCCGTCTGTTCTTCCACATCCATCTGACTCTTATCCTTCCTCTTCTAATCAGAAGTGTTGTGCAATTACATTGAGCCCACATGGGTAATTCAAGACCATCTCCTTATTTTAAGGTAAGGTAATAACCTTACTTTACCCTGTCATATCCTTTCATAGCAGTACCTAGATTAGTGTTTGAATAACCAGGGGATGGAAATTTTGTGGGAATATCTTTAGAATTCTGCCTGCTCTCTTTTGTTTTAGGTTCTCTGAGTAATTCTATAGTGCAGTCAGAGTTGAAAAATATTTGTAGTGATGCATTCCTCCTACCCTCTTATCTGATCTCAAACACTTTCATCCCTCTACAAGAGCTTAGTATACCCACCGTGGGGAGAAATTTGAAAATCTCTCTGGGACTTCTGGTTTCAGCCCTGACACATAGAGAGCTTAGGACCTGTATTTCAATCCTATTGCTTCTATAACAAGTTTTTGCAAATATAGTGGCTTCCAATAGCACAAATTTATTTTGGAGGTCAGATGTCCAAAATCAGTCTCACTGAGCTAAAGGCAAGGTGCATGACCTATCTATTTTGTCCACAATTTTTTTTTCCCAGATAAACAAGGCTGTAAATCAATAAACAATTCTACTTCTATTCAGGAAATTTTTACAACCTTTTTTTTTTTTTTTTTTTTCCAAGCAAAGTGTGAGCTCACTTGGGCAAAGAAGTCTTCCCTTGGACAACAGGTTATAACCTGGCCACACACCTTGCTTGTTAAACACCAGTTTACTTTCAAGACCCTTGACTCACTGTTTCCATTAGTCTTAGATTATTACATCACAATCTTTGCCCAAACCCAGTTAGTTTTCCTCTTTGAAGAAGGGAAATAATCTAAAGTAATCTGAAACACTTGCTTTATCTCAGACCCCAACCACCTGTAAATGTCCTCCTCTGACAATTCCCTTCTGAGACACTGCAGAGACTCTTAAGATTCTCTTCCTATAGCAGAACTGCTAAACTTTACCTAATGAACAGATTATTCTGTTGGTTTTTTGATGGTATCAGCAGTCAACAGTTGTCTTATGATTTGACAATCTGCACCCATTTTATACACTGTCAATGTAGAAATGTTTTGTTTTGCCACTTAATGAAGAAATAGAATCTCTGAGAAGGTAAGTGATTTGTACCATAGCACAGCAATCAGACACAGAGTCAGGTTCTAGTTTCTGGTTTGACTCAAAGTTATCCAATGTGTCTGGTCACTTCAACGATCTACTACTTTTTTCTCTATACAGTTAAGTGTCTTGAGAAACCCACCCACTTCTATGCAATAGAATAATTCATCTTTATCTCTTCACCATACTCTGAACCTCTGTCCTACATTTTCAACCGCCGGTGGGACTTTTCCACTTGAATGCATTTCCATCATCTGACACCATTTAACTGACACCATTTAAACTAAACTCTTCTACACCAAAAATGTAATTCTCCAGACTTCATTATTATGCAGAAATTTGACAGTGGTTTTAAAAATCTTAAGTATACATTTCTTGTCTCTGCATTAACATTGTAAATGTCCTGAGGAAAAGGATCGAGTATGATACTTCTCAACACTGTCCTCTCTGCTAAGCACAGTGCGGTGTCTGAGGCATTCAGGGAAAGGGAGCACAAAGGAGGGTATCTAAATTGAACAGTGAAAAATGATTGAGCTATAAGTCATTTTAATTACCACATTAAATTAAGTTCAGTGTGACATTTAAAATTACAATTCAATTGGCTTCAATGGTCATGAGCTGGCATCACCAGAGGTGCTCAGGAAAAAAACAAAACAAAACAGGGGTGCATATAAAGGATAATTACTATACCTTCACCCCTAGGCACACTCTCAGATTTCTGGCCCCACACAATAAGTTCTTGAGGTGATTCAAGGGAGGAGCAGAAAAAAGGAAACAGAAAGGTAGAAGCTTCTCTTTATTATTTGTGCTTTCTCTCAGCTGAAATTTTCTACAGAAAAGGGACATTTCGATTTTCAAGGATATTTGGAAAGGAAGCACAGTTTAAATAGGGAAGAGAAAGTGGAATACTAGAACAGGCCGGGAGGATTAAGACCAGCAGTGTGATCACAGGAAGTAGAAGCCTTTAAAGTTTCTGAGAATCACCTCAGTTGACTCCCACGCGGATGATGTAAGCAAAGGCAGTGCTCCATTACTCTAAGCTTCCAAATCCTCTCTAAGGATGATCAGCAACAAATATGACAAAAATCATGTACAAAAGCGTGCAACACTGTCGGACACCAGGGTTCTAAGTCCCAGCATTGGTAGGGAAGAGAAATTGGGAAATTAAATGTAAAGAATTTTTCTCTGTGCAAGAGTCTGAGAGAAGATTGAGGTATCATCTATTCAGTCAGGGATAAGTCTCATGATGCGGCATTCATTTTCATTCAGTTTTATTCCACAAAATCTTAGTAAAAGTCATGTGCTAGATACTTTATTCATATTATGGGCATACAAAGGAAGTGAATACATAACATGTCCTCAGGAAGATGCATTTGTTTGTAGATATAAGCCTCTAGTGTTGTATGGGAATTTTACATTTCTCCATGTGCTGTTCTCTGATCCATGTTCCTGGATGATTTTCTACTTTGTCCCATCTTCTCAAACTTTCCAAGGCTCCTCCACCATCCTTACTCACAGATGATCTTGCTTCCTATTTCACTGAGAGAATATGAGAAAACTGAAGAGAACTTTCGCATGTTCTGACACCAAATTCACCCACCTGCTCACAGGGTTAGTACACCAGTTTTAAATACCACCTGTTCACTGAGCACTTCCAAATACTGAACCCTGGCCCTAAACTTTCCCCTGAACTCCAGACTAATATATCTGAGAGCTTACTTACCATTACCCACTTGGATGTCCTAGAAAGGGAGGGGATAGTTTTATCCTTCTATCCTTTGGGAGTTGGCTGCCCTGATTTATTCATTTATTCCTTATGCTTCAAATCTTGCATTTATCCATGGCCTGTCTTTTCTTCTGATGTCACCAATCTTATTTATTATTTATTTATTTATTATCTATTTATTTGACATAGAGAGCGAGAGAGAGAGGGAGAACACAGGCAGGGGGAGTGGGAGAAGGAGAACGCTCCTGCTGAGCCAGGAGCCAGACAAGGTGCTCAATCCCAAGACCCTGGGATCACACCCTGAGCCTGAGGCAGACGCTTAATCTACTGAGCCACCTAGGCTCGGCTGAAGTCACAGATCTTTCCCATCAGTAAATCCTATCTAATCTACCTTTGAAACACACCTGGAATCTTATCAGGTCTCACTGTTCCTCAGCACTACCCAGGCCTACCAGAATGTTGTCCTATGTGGATTATTGCCATAGATCCCAACTGGTCTCCTTTCCTGGCTCTCTCTGTGTCACTGTATTTTTTGTGATAACACTAAGAGGTCCAAGAATTGTCCAAGAAATGCAAACAGACTTCTCATTTGTTTGGAAATCAAATTTGTCCATGAAGAAGCTTCTCTGTATTTCCTTTGGGAGTTGGCTGCCCTGAAATATTCATTACGTATTAGGCATGATATTCTTGAGCCCCACTTGTATTCTTACTCTGGAACCCCTCCACACCTCCATGTCAGGTGAAAGTTTGGCCCCTCTCCTCTGACTCTCCCTTCCCTGCTCTGCTCTGCCTTGCTGGCCTCTCTGCTTTTTTCTCAAATATGCCAACTTTGTTCCTACTGAAGGATCTTTTCTCTTGCGTTTCTCTCTGCCTTGGACTACCTTGTGCACACACTGTATTGGGACCTTCTCCAGGCTCAATTTTTACCCGATTCAAAAGGGCTTCTCTCACACCCATATGCATGTCCATTCCCATATTCCCTTTCTTCTTATGGTATTTTACTTTTGTTCTCTACAAAAATACCACCAGCTAATTTTTAGAGATGTAGCATGTGTTTGTTGTCTGTTTCGTTCCACTTGAATGTGAGCTCTGTGAGAGTAGAAACTTGACCTAACTGATAATATTCAGCACTTGGTATGTGTGCCTGCCTTGGAGTGGAGCTGCGGTTAACTCTATTTTCAATAAATGAAGACTATTTCACAGTTGGGTGTTTCCTCTATGTTTAGAATTTCTGTCTTCTCCTTAATGTAAGTATGGTTCCTCTGCAGACCACCAAATATGGCCAATGTTTCTGGAGTTAAGAAGATGACTAATAAATGTTTGTGAGTAATAAGAAAGGTGCAATTTTATGGTAGGATGAGGCACTCTAATGTTTTACATTGAAGACCTCTGATTTGAAACTGTGTGGCTTTTTGTTTGAGAACCACGTGCAAATAACGCAAACATACCCAAACTCCAGAATATCATAAATTCATCTTAATCTCATGAATCTCAAATTCATTTATGTGGCTTTTAAGTATGAGTGACCCATGTTTGCAACCTCACATGTTTCATTTTAATGGCCCATAATCCAGGGACCCATACTCTTTTATTTATTTTTTTCTGTTTTATTGAGACTTTACTTAAGTTCAAGTTAGTTAACACATAGTATATTTTTAGTTTCAGAGGTAGAATTTAATGATTCATCAGTTGCATATAATACATAGTGCTTATTACTTCAAATTCCCTCCTTAATGCCCATCACCAAATTACCCCATCTCCCCACCAACCTCCCCTCCAACAACCCTCAGTTTGTTCCCTACAGCTAAGAGTCTGTTATAGTTTGCCTCCCTCTCTGTTTTTATCTTACATTATTTTTCCTTCCCTTCCTTATGTTCATCTGTTTTGTTTATTAAACTCCACATATAAGTAACATCATATGGTATTTGTCTTTCTCTCACTGACTTATTTTGCTTCGCATGATATACTCCAGTTCCAGCCACATTATTGCAAATGGCAAGATTTCATTCTTTTGGATGGCCAAGGAATATTCCATCGTACATATATACAACATCTTCTTTATCCATTCATCAGTCAATGACACAGACTCTTTTAGCTCAAGCATGTGAACATGAGCACCCTGTAAAGAACCCTACCTACATCACAGTCCTACGAGTGTCTGTGCTAATGTGATACTCATTCTGTCTCCTTCTCTTCTCCCTTGTATAACAGCATGTGACTTTATTTATTTTTTATTTTTTATTTTTTTTTAGATTTTATTTATTTGACAAGAGAGATCACAAGTAGGCAGAGAAGCAGGCAGAGAGAGGAGGAAACAGGCTCCCCACTGAGCAGAGAGCCCAATGCGGGGCTAGATCCCAGGACCCTGGGATCATGACCTGAGCCGAAGGCAGAGGCTTTAACCCACTGAGCCACCCAGGCGCCCCAGCATGTGACTTTAAAAAATTATATTTAATGCATACTCTACTGATATTCAGACATTTTAAATGTAAACTATTATCTTTTGGTTTATGTCACTGGTGGAATGAAATCTATTTTAAAGTATGATTTAGAAGTGCAAATCACTTCTCAAAAGACAGCATGTGTGATGAGTATTTGGAGGTATTAACTAGTATTGTGTTACATATATTGTCTCTTTTCCCCCAATCCTCATTTATTCAACAACACTGTTAGTTTCCTTATGAATCTAAAATAGAGTATTTATCCTCATATATGCTACACAGGTTTGAAAATTAAGGTTCCACTTTATAATAGGGAACAAATGGTTCTATACTATTATCATAGTATTGCCATTTGCAGCTTTGCAAATTTGATTAACTTTTGGCATTTCTATATAGAAATGTTTATAGAAAACTACTTTATTCTTAGGAGTAAATTCTTAGGAATGTAACAGATTAAGATTAATTTTAATTTTCCCAATGAATGTCTGATGTTTTTCCTCAGTGATGTGAATAGTGAACATATTTTCCAAGGTCCTGGGGGGTTGCAATGTTACTGACATACATACAGATTTTAATGCAATATCTTGTTTCATTCATGTTGGCAGTTAGGTAGTTGACACTAGTGTTGCAGTTGGAGGAGTTGGAGGACAGGTTAGAGTGATGCTAATTGACCCATATGAGAACCCGACTCAAGAACTTAGTTGCAGTAAGTGCCAAGTGTCACTTACTTTATTAGCTAGCTATTCTTTTGATATTATTCAAAATCTGTATGCATTGCACATTACAACTCAAATGCTGCCTTATTCACCTTTGGTGTTCAGCAGGAACATGTCCTGAAAAGGTATTTTAGGCAGGTTTTTCTTTTTTATTTAAAGATTTTATTCATTTATTTGAGAGAGAGACAGTGAGAGAGAGCATGAGTGAGGAGAAGGTCAGAGGGAGAAGCAAACTCCCTGTGGAGCTGGGAACCAGATGTGGGACTCTATTCTTGGACTCTGGGATCATGACCTGAGCTGAAGGGATTTGCCTAACCAACTGAGCCACCCAGGCACCCTAGGATGCTTTTATAATATGTATGATATAAATAAATGTAAAATTATAAATGTCTGTTTATAAAATACTTTAATAGCCCTAAGTATATTTTCTAAGGATGACTTATATGATGAAAGTCCCAGAAGAAGTTCAGTTTGTAGAATCTGTGATTTCACACATGTCTACATAGGTTTTGGTCCATTAAAGTCATCCATGTGCTTGAGAGAATGATGAGACTTACGGGAAACATGTGACCAGATTTGTTGAGACTGTCAACTCTTAAGGCCTAGACTCTCCGGAAGACATAAACACTAAGAACCTTCTTTAATACCCTGGGCAGCATATTAATGGAAGGGAAGAGAAGGGAAGGGAAGGGGAGGGGAAGGGAAGGGAAAAAAATCCCTTCTCTTCTTCCATCTCAACCTCAGAAGAAGGTATTAGAATGAGTATTAGGATAGAGGCAGCTTATGAAGGCAGATGGAGGATTTTGAGTGCAACACTGAGGAATATTGTTTGAATTATCTTTCAGTCCAGCCCTACTAAGATAATTTTTCACAAGTTCTTCAGGAGAGAGAATATGTAATGAACTGAACATGTAAATAAAATAAAATAATCACAATCTTAGTGGGTAATGTAAAAAATGACAAGGACAGAGTACTCTGGATTTTATATAATTATTTTCATAAATAATTATTATCTTCATTGTTGACTCATTTTTTACAGAAATATTGCTATATTTCTATCACAAGTACGCAGAGACAGGCAGAGAGAGAGAAGGAAGCAGGCTTCCTGTTGAGCAGAGAGCCTGATGCAGGGCTCCATCCCAGGAATCTGAGATCATGACCTGAGCTTAAGGCAGAGACTTAACACACTGAACCATCCCGGTGCCCCTATGACAGACATTTAATAAATATAAATGAACATGGATTATAAGCAAAAAAATGTTATTGAAATGCATTATTAATAAAATTGATAAAGACTCCTCAGTCTAGGTAACAGTCTAGGTAAAACTGGTTAAAATCAATATACTTACAGACAATATAGTTAATTAGTGCTATAATTTGCTTTTGTCTGTGAAAACCCAACTATAGACATTATAGCCAAAGATTCTTTTGTAAAAGGTGTCATACTGAATAAAATTAATCACATTTCTTTTTTTTTAATTTTTGGATTAATTTAATGGTTATTTAAAAAATTAATGTGTCTTAATAAATAGGAACAACTTAGATATCCTATAAATATGTTTATTGATATGAGTGTAAGTTGCATTTATGGAAACACAAAATATTTTCTAAAGTGAAAGTTATGATTTGTTTACCAACTAAATCTTGTCAGCTTTTGCTGTATCTATTGGAATTACAGTGATTCTTGTCTTCTCTCTTTTTACTTTAAATAACAGGAGATTATTTTAGCTATGATATCAGTTTAAGTTTTGCCTGGCTCCTCTTACTGCAATGGTGTACAGTTGTCTCTGTTGGATGCACTGGTGCAGCCAGTTCGTCCCTGACAAGATAGCTGACCTAGAAAGTACTTCTTCCTAGGTCAGTTACGGGGCCCATGTTAAGTGGAGTGGTTTAAGAAGGGATCTACTAATGCTGTAGATGTTTTTCCTTGATGGATTACCAGCATCTATTTTTCTTTTCATGATGAAATAGTCAGTGATAATCTAAAACTTTGAATTGCTCATGTAAATGCATCTTGATTAAAGAACAGATAGGTTACAATCAATAGTTCACTCAGGGTTAGAGGCAACTATTAAGTGCTCAAATTACTTACTGAGGTATAACAAACCACCTAGAACTTAATGGCTTAAATAACCTCCATCTCCTCATGACTGCTCATTTTCCACATCTTGAATTAAAACCAGACACAGAGAGGATGGCTTGTTTCTAATGGAAAGACTCCAATGGCTGGAGAAAATTGAATATCTGGAGGCTCCATTACTCACAAGTCTAATGCCTGAGTGGGAAGGACTCCAAGGCTAGGGTCAGCAAGGAAGATAGACAAAAGTACCTACAGATGCCTGTCCTTGAGGCTTGAACTTCTCCCAGAATGGAATCTTGATTATGAGATGATACATCTCAAGAGGGACCATCCAGAGAGCAAGTGAAACACGATAATCAGGTGGTAGTTGCATGACCTGTTATAAATGAGCCTTAGAAGTGCTATAACACCATATCCTCCATACTTTCTTGGCTGAAGCTACTCCTTTTAGACTGAGTATCAAGGAATTTGGAGCCATGTTTGAAAACTGCCATTGGCTCTGGTGAGAGTAGTGAGAGATTAAGCCAGATGTAGTAGTTCCTTAAATAGAGCAGGAAAGAGCCTGAAGTCGTGTCCGAGCTAGAATATTTAATCTAAATAGACAACATCTAGGAAAAAAAGTTATCTTATAGGGTTGAGATATAAGTAAAATGATGTATAAGAAAGAGATAATAAAGATAAATTCTACATTTTTTGTTTTATTTTAATCCAAATAGCATATTAGAAAAACACTAGAATTATTTATTTTACTATTTATGATAGCATTTTCATTCAAATATACATTCTCCTAGCAATTTGTTTAATGATTTTTCTTTTATTCTGAATCTTCCCAGGCAAATGCTAAATGAAAGGGGAATTGAAATGTATTACCTATACATTTAATGTAAAAAATAAAATAACAAATGGATGAATACAGACATACATACATACATACATGCATACATAAGGTAGGTCTTTTTTCTTATAAGGTAGGTCTTTTAAACCTTATTTTATCCTTTTGGAAAATATTTTTATTCTGAGTTAATTCAGGAGGAATTTTAGTTCCTTATTTCACTCAGAATAATTCATAATCATTATGAAAACATTCAAAATCAGTCATCATAGAAATACTATGAGCCTACTACTCCTATCTATATACTGGGAAAAGTAAAAATCTATATTATAGGTATTAAGCAGTTAATATTATAGAAAAAACAGATTCAAACATGCTGATAAATACTAAGCTTTTAAAAGGAATAGGTTAATGTGCTTTTAAGTGTCACTTACAAATACGTAGGAAATGAAAGTTATGGGCAATAAAAGTCAAAGCTGATTTTTTAATCTAGTAATATGAAACACTTTTATCATTACACTTAAAGTCTGTAAGTGATAACTTTACTGCATATGAATACTTATTGGTACAAAGAATTTCAGGAAAATTTTGAAGATGATATAGCTCATCAGACAAATTGATTATAGTCAATTATTTTCTGCAAATACAAAATTCAGGTTCATAAGCATAAGATAAGATTAGACCCAATGTATACAAGGGAGTGTTGTGCTTATTTGGGGTGACTAAATTTTGTGAATAAAATATACTCAGCGTGTAGTAGGTACTTAACAAACTTAATTTATGCATTGGATGTCATTATTTGGGCTTTATGTAATTTATACTTTTCCTTAAACTTATATTCTTCTCATTTTAAAAATTTTGCTGTCAAAGCTTTAGAGATTATAATTGACCTTAACTATTATTAATTCTATCTTCAAGGATTTTGACTTACATTTTATGAAATTCAAATCAGCATTATAATTCTTTGAAAATTTTGATTTTTCTTGCTACCTTCCCTTTATGTTTACCCAGAATTGATCTTTCTTTCTTGACAGCATTTTGGGGACATTGAGTGGCATCTGAAGGGAGTCATGACAGCATCTGCAGGAGATTTACAGCACTTAACCTGTCAGGGACTCGTCCTTAGAATTAAAGAAGAACGGGATATCTTTAGAGCTCAGGTCTCATGCTTAGTTACATTCAAAATATCTTGTAAAATTAGTTTCAATGTCAGCATACTAATGCCTATGTCAGCTTTTTAAAAAAGAGTGGCAATGATATACAGCCACCTAACTGACTGGAGACTATAAAATAGATGGAATGGTCAGATTTAATCCTACATAACCTTTTATCCAATGACAGTAATTACTTATTTGAACCTTTAATTCATTTAAATTTGCTTGAACTTTCAAGTGACTACCCACATATTTTCCCTTTTGACAGATAAAATTAAATGACTAATATGTAGAACAACCTACCTAATGTTATGGTGTGATTGACAGTTAAAGAAATCATAAAACACCTCTTTTCCAACTTTGAAAAGTCAAATCTTTAATAAGATCAATTTATATTTGTTACCTTATCAAGTTGATTTACACATAAACATCTTCTAAACTAAAAATTCAGGATTAGGAAGGAGATTCCAAGAGATTCTGGAACACATGGGAATTCCCTGTATATATGCTCTTTGCTTGCTAGAAGTTCAATGTCTTCGTCATATTTTGAAATGTGTCTGTGACTTTGGTGAAGTTATGGTCACTACTTTAAATGGTATTTAGAGCATTTGTGGAACAAATGACAAAATGACCCTACCAAAAACACATTATAAATGTATTGCTCCAATGAAAGAATTCAATATAAATGTTCTTCTCATTTTCCCCTAAAATATTCCATTCTCTAACTCACTTGTATCTCTTAAAACTGTTGGCTGTGTTTACGACATGAAATCCTTCGAAACAGTTTGCTTTAAGTGGGCTGAACAAAAGTCATACAAAAGGTTTTGTCTTACATTTGTACTCATGTCATTTCTGCTTGAGGGAATGATAAGTCATCCCTTAATTGGGCTCACTGTGGAGCAGCTGGGAATATCCACTTTGTCTTTAACATCCTCCCTTTAAATGTGGTGGGGCAACCATATTTCCCTTCATAGTCAATGCTAAGAGAGTTAGTATGCTTGCACTGTGTTTGGGAACATTGAATTAGTTGATATGGGAGTGACTGTAACTTGTGAAACTTCTTTTTGGTTCCACTCTACTGCCTGAATATACTGCATGGCAACAATGAGCTACCATTGCCTAAAATATGCTTCTATATTATCCCGGAAATTTCTCATTAACTTCACTCCAGCGATATTATTGCTATATTCTTTTTAAGATTATCAATTCAAATTCCTGTAATTTAGAGCCGTGGTTGACGCAAGGGGGCAGCAATCAATCTCTGTAAGGACAGATAAAAAAGATGACTCCAAACTTCTCTGTGAAAGAGAGAAGGCAAGGGGTTCAAGGAATGCTCAGATGAAAACCCTTTGCTTTTCTTTCCTCCTGCTTTTATCAGTCTTCAGGATAATCACAAATCCTTATCAGTGTTTCTCAAGCTCAAGATGTGTAACAAGGGTGTTATGGGAAAGGTAAAATATGCTAATCTGCGTGTTCTAGGAGTACTTCTAAACATAGCCTAAGGGACAGTGCATACATCTCTTAGATCAAAGGGCAGCGCTTTGGTCTGAGAAAGCTTAAGGGAAGGGAACTGCCTGCAGCATTCCAAAGACAGAGTGGTCAGGCAGGCCTTGGCATTCCAAAGGTCCAAGCCTTTCTTTGAAACCTTCCCTTGCCCTCAGGGGCCTCTGTGTCAACATTTTATTTGGCAAGCCAGGTATTACGGATTATTTCATGTTCTACATTAACCCCAGGTATTATGGATTATTTCATGTTCTACATTAACCCCATCCAGTGGTCATCTAGATACAGAATGGAGGATTTAAGGTAGGTTCATTAAAAAACAAATTAAATCACATATGATGGAGTCTATAATTAGTCTGTTACTTTTACTTTGTAGTTATTACTGGCTACCATTTTTTTCCTTAATTCTAATTCAAAGTGGTTCTTTGATGTAATCAGCTATAAGAATAACCAGAGCAGCCTGTAATAAATGACAATTATTAGGATCCACCACAAGTTTTTAATTCAATAGCTCTTGGATACAGCCCAGGAATTAGTATATTTAATAAGTTCCCCCTAATTACTCTTCTTCTAGTTTTCCAAAAATCTTAGTTTGAGAAAAATTGTTGGGTTCTGTACATGAAAGTTTCTCTCTTTCCCCTATCCTCTACGTGAATTGCAATCAGCAGACATATTTGATAAACCTTATACTATTATGAAGAAGATTCTTGCTTTTATGTGTAAACCTTAGTGAGTGTAATGTTATTAGTTTATTTTGTATTTCCCCTACTCTTTGTATTTTTCTTTCATGGGTATTCTGATTTTATTATTATTTAGAATCAGAGGACATTAGACATTTAAATTGGACATTATATGACTTTTTACTGAAGTAAATAATTGCCTCACTTTACAGATGAAGAAACTGTTTGCAAAAAAATATGACTTTTACTTTAAAAGTAGTGATATATTTAAGAGCATTTAAATAAAAAATTAGTTATATGTAATACATGTTCTAGTATTAGAGCTAGTACTGAAACTAATTTTAGTGTTATTTCTGAACTCTTCCTAAAAGAAAGTTCTTGCTAAATAAGAAATTTGCTCAATCAATAATAACATTTAACTCTGTTTTTCATTTGAATAATATAAGTTTGTAAAAGTAAAAATAATACAAATATTCTCAATTAAGAACAAATAGTAAGCTAAATAATTTCTCTCATTTTTCAAATGTTAGTGCTCTGAGGTAAAAGGTATTTTCCAGGCTTATTTATGGAATACAGATATATATATATATATATATATATATATATATATATATATAATTTTTATGTGCATACATAGCACTCAGTTCCTACACCTCTATAATATTTCATTTTTGCTTATGGCCATAAAATTTTTCAATCAATATATCTAAGTGGTACTATTTAAATAAAATTGGATAGGGCACTTGGGTGGCTCAGTCAGTCTTCAGCTAAGGTCATGATCCCAGGGTTCTAGGATGGAGTCCCACATCAGGCTTCCTGCTCAACCAGGAGCCTGCTTCTCCCTTTCCCTCTGCTGCTCCCTCTGCTGCTCCCTCTGCTTATGCTCTCTCACTCTCTTTCTCTTTCAATTAAATAAATAAAATCTTTAAAAAATTAAATTGGATAAAGTATAAAACACATGTTCAGGGTACATTTTTCCTTAAGAAATAAATTCTTATATATTTCCTTATTAGGAAAATGAATAGGAAACAATTTTATATCATCATAATATATATCCAATATCACATTGCCTTCTATGTATCACAAGATATAAGCTGTCATGGTTTACCTTTTCCGTATATGTATGCACATATACATAATAAATGGATACAACTAAAATAGTGAAAAATCACCAATGTACAAAGCTGAAGGCATCATAGTATATTTATTTACTCACCAGGCATCTATTAGATATGCACATCAAGCACCTATTATGTGTGTCTGTGTGATATAACAATCTATCTTAAGGCGACATGATCCCTACTTGAAAACATAAATTTTTTAATAAGGCAATCTTGAATGCTCATATAGATTTTGCTCTTTTTTATTTTTTTAAAAGATTTTAATTATTTACGTGAGAAAGATTACAAGAGTGGAGGAAGAGAGAGAGGGAGAAGCTGACTACCCTCTGAGCAGGGAGCCTGATGCGGGACTCAGTCCCAGGACTCCGGGATCATGACCTGAGCCAAAGGCAGACGCTTAACCCACTGAGTCACCCCGGCGCCCAGATTTTTGCCATTCTCTAATTGTATAACTTTGTATTGGTATAACTATCAAATAGTTAAGACGTTTTCTACAAAGCTCATATTGCCGAAGTTTACAGTCATGGGGACAAACCAACCATTTTGTTGATAAACCTAATCTTTGGAATGTACTTACCCCTAATTTATTTATCCTTCATGTGTTTCTCAGAACTGGGGGTTGTTCATTCATTTTTGCCTTATTATCCATTCCCCAACAAATCAAATTCTTGCTTTTTATCCCTTTTGACATGAACAATTTAATGTGTGTAATATATAAAAAAATGTCTACTCATGGTTAGAAACTCAAAGCATTATTACTTTCAGAATAATCTCCCTGTTAGCAGTAATTAAAACTTACTTTTTTTTTTCCTCCTTTTTTTCCCTTTGGTCTTATTCTAGAATACTTGATAGAAACTTACTAAACCCTCCCAAAAGCTTAATTTTCCCTGTTTAAAAGTGTGTGGAATAACAATACTGAGAACTAATACTGCCTGCAGACACATCATGTCTATTAGGACCAAGAATTAAGGCTGCCTACATTTTATTATTTGTTCTAGGAAACTCTTTCCCTAGAAGACAAGTCTGTAAATCAGTAAATAATTTCATTGTTTGTTTCTGAAATTTCCCAGAAATCAATTTATCTGAAGACTAACCTAGTCAAAACGATTTCCTTTTCAGGGCAGCAATATGCTCATCTGGGCCAAAAACCCCCTTTACAGGAAAATAAGTTGTTCAAACAGGCAAACCATTCAGCTTTGGAACAAACTGTTGTTTGTTCACACTACTCTGAAGACTCTCACTGAGCTTATTAATCTCAAAAAAATTATTTCATAAAACTGGTTCATTTCGGGGCACCTGGGTGGCTCAGTGGGTTAAGCCTCTGCCTTCAGCTCAGGTCATGATCTCAGGGTCCTGGGATCCAGCCCCGCATGGGAATCTCTGCTCAGCAGGGAGCCTGCTCCTCCACCCCCCTACCCGACTCTGCCTGCCTTTCTGTCTACTTGTGATCTCTGTCTGTCAAATAAATGAATAAAATCTTTAAAAAAAAATGGCTCATTTCAATCAGATGTCCACATTGAATTGTCTACCTTAAACTCTCTAGTCCCAGAGACTGAATACCTATTGATATTTCCCCCAAGGCTGCACGACTAAGATGCACTAGATTGATGCCTTGTAGTTGCGGACAACAAACTTAACTTTGCATGATCAACTCTGGTCATCTTCTGGAGATCTACAGCCAGAAGTCATAGAAGTCCTGGCAAGATAGAATGGAGTCCTTTTACCATGGTTGTTCAATTTGCTGTCATCTATTTCTCAAATTCTGAGGTTTCTCCCCTAGGAATAAGAAATACTTTCCAACAATTCTTTAATTATTTAATACGAATTGCACATTTTTATCCTTTATAAAAATATGTCCTACTGGTGATCACACTACTAATTGTCCTATTTTTCCCCTTTCCCAGGCAGTACTCTGACCCTGTCAAATGGATACTTTCCCTATATAGCAGATTATAAACTCAGCTTTCGTTGATAAACAGGCTATTCTGATGATCTTTTAGGGAGTCAAAAGTCTAAGCTGCCTGTGTCATAGTAAATGTGAAAAAAAAGTGTAAATGTGAAAAAAACAAAAAAAAACAAAGAAACCCTTTGTCAGTCAAATAATAAGTAGTCTTAAATTAAAATTTTCCCTAGGTGTAATCAAATCCTTCACCAGACTATAATGTTTTTCTTTTTATTGCAATGCAATGTATTTTTAGCTAAATATTATTCACAGCAGTTCACAATTGAATAGGAATGTCTTTATCTATTTTTAAACAGTAATTAAAGAGAATTTGTTTGTGAACGTCTTCTGGGTTTCCAAATCTTATTTTATACATTATCTTTTTCCCTCTATACAACATAGATTTAATTTTTTAAATTTCATGTTATAGCTCTTAGGTTATTAATTTTTTTTTAAAGATTTTATTTATTTATTTGACAGACAGAGATCACAAGTAGGCAGAGGGGCAGACAGAGAGAGAGAGGGAAGCAGGCTCCCTGCTGAGCAGAGAGCCTGATGTGGGGCTTGATCCCCGGACCCTGAGATCATGACCTGAGCCGAAGGCAAAGGCTTTAACCCACTGAACCACCCAGGCGCCCAGGTTATTAATTTCTAATTGGACAATCCATACAAATGGTTGAAGTTCAATTCTTTCCTCAAATGAATGCTGTGTTAATGCCTTGACAAATGCAATTACTTTATCTGTCTGCCTCCCATGACTTTTAACATAAAAACTTATTTGTTTTTTAAGCTTCAAAGATTTATTTATTTGTCAGAGAGAGCACAAGCAGAAGAAGCAGCAAGTAAGAGGAAGAAGCAGGCTGTCAAGGAGCAGGGAATCCAACATGGAACTTGATCCCAGGACCCTGGGATCATGACCAGAGCTGAAGGCAGACACTTAACCAACTGAGCCACTTAGGCATCCCCAAAAACTTATTTTTAAGCTATGTTTTGACTAAGCATAAGCAGGATCATCTATAGGTGGATTAAAGTCTAATTGTGTTTAGGTAGACTTCAAGAGAGCCAAGATTCATCCCTGTTCTTGATATTCAGTGTTGAGTTATATCCTCCCCTTTAGTCATTTGCTTCTGACCAAGAATACACAGTAAAGTTGAGGAGATGTCACTTCCCATATATATACATATATATATATATATATATATATATATTTTTTTTTTTTTACAAAAGACTAACTTCTGTATTGTTAGCACACTCTTCCAGTTACCTTCTCAGTTTGTTCTTTGAGGAGACAAACTGCCATGTGAGAGGGGCCCAGTAAGGAATTTTGAGCCACCTGGGGCAAACAGCCCGCAAGGAACTGAGGTCCTCAATACATCCCACAAATAACTGAACAAGAAACACTAAGTGAACTCATAAATTATTTCTTCCTGAATTGAGAATTCAGGTGAGACCGGGTACCCTGGTCCTGGACCTTGAGTATAGCCTCCTGGGAAAAACAGAGGGCTCAGCTGACCTACAGAAACTGTTTATAAATATGTGTTGTGTTAATACAAAATTTGGGGTAATGTGTTATTCAGCCATTGAAAACTAATGTACATGTTCTAAGATATCAGTTAGAACTTCCTTATTTTGTGGTTACTTTTTTTTTTTTTAAAGATGTTATTAATTTATTTGACAGTGAGAGAGGGAATATAAGCAGGGGGAGTGGGAGAGGGAAAAGCAAGCTTCCTGCCAAGCTGGGAACCTGATGGCAGGGCTTGATCCCAGGACCCTGCGATCATGACCTGAGCCGAAGACAGTGGCTTAATGACTGAGCCAGCCACACAAGAACCCTAGTTTTTGTGGTTACTTTTTGATGTCTTTCAATTTTATTCTTTAAGTGCAAGGATGATTTTAAAAATAGGCCTGTATATCACAAAGTTTTTATGATTTGACCATTCAGGAGCCATAAAAATCTTTTTGTTTGTTTGTTTTTGTAGCAGATATAACTCTTACTCATTAAACACTAAGTAGAGAGAGGTTTTTATTTTTGTTTTGGTAGTCTGTGGAAGAGCTCAGGGAGGAGTCCTGAGAGCCAGGTTTGAAACAAAGCATTCTTAAATATACACTGGGCTGTGAGAAAACCACTCGAGCTCCTGCTGCCCCACTAAGCTCTAGGGAAAGGTTACACAGACACTGTGTCTGTGCCACAGACACATACAGGAAAGGACTCAAAATTAAAATCATGACCACTTTTGAGAGTTGGATGTGTGCTTCTTTTTTCCAACTACAATTGATCCTGGTACCATGTAAATTTTAGGAGCACTGGCACCTATGCAATTGAAAATCCATTTATACAACTTTTGACTGGCCCCAAATTTAATTACCAACATCCTACTATTGAATGGAAGCCAATAAAAGTGAATTAACACTTATTTTGTATCTTATGTATATTATATACTGTATTCTTATAATAAAGTAACTTAGAGAAAGGGAAATGTTATTAAGGAAATCCCAAGGAAGATAAAATATATTTATACAGTACTATATTCTATCTATTGGAAAATGTCACATGTAAGTAGAACGACAGAGTTCAAATCTGTGCTGTTCAAGGCTCAACCATCGTCCCTTCCAAACTGAAGTCTCTCTTGACTGTATCTGATTGGTAAACCAATGCTATATATCTGAATCTTGACTCCAATAGAAGCTGATACTTTCAGGCTTTTTGAGATCAATCTTGAGTTGATGGGACTTAGGAATCTGAAAATTCCCCCAGTATAGCCAGGATTTAAAGGAATAAAAACACGGGCTTTCACTGCCTTCAGCTCAGGTCATGATCTCAGGGTCTTGGGATTGAGTCCCGCATGGGGCTCTCTGCTTGGCAGGGAGCCTGCTTCCCCCACCCCCCTGCCTGCCTCTCTGCCTACTTGTGATCTCTCTATCTGTCAAATAAATAAATAAAATCTTAAAAAAACAAACAAACAAAAAAAACACCACGGGCTTTAAAGAAATGAAAGTGCATGTCCTGAAGCATGTATTTTTTTGTTTAATGAGAATCTTCTGTGGAAAACAATAAGAGAGATTGAGCACCATCCAAAAACAGGAGATACCACAATAGTTACAACACTTTAATATTATGAGTGCAACTAAAAATTTTCCCACATTTCTAATTGTTAATTTTGAGATCAGAAAGGAAAAGTCGTTGCACTCAAAATCAAAGGAAATTACAATGATTAATAATATATATTTGGAAAGTCATTTAATGATACATTTTGGAAAGGAAGAGGACTGAAACAACATGGTAAATTTACATCTGAAAAATATTTAAATGTTCATATTCTTAAAAGGAAAATTTCAGGAAAAATAAAGTATACATATGAGAGATTTAAATATATGATAACAAAGTGAGTCATGGTCATTCTCAAAATATGAGTAAAAAAGAATAAAAAAAGAAATATGACACTAAAGAAGTAAAAATTGTTGAAGTCGTATTTTGATGGTTTAGGTTACAGATATCATAAGATTCTGTTGATTATGAATGGGAAGTTTTCCCTCATTGGTAGGCAGTCAAAAACATGGTTGTCAACCACATAATCTGGCATGTGATACAAAATATTCAAATCACATCTAGTTTTCTGGTAGTTTTTAGTGAGGATTCTACCCTACATCTTCAAGACATGGATGGGTGCTCCTCACATAGTTCCAAATATTCATTTTAATTTTTATGCTTAGCAAATTATAGTTTCCTGTGTACTTTTCTGGAATTTCATTTGAGTGCAAATTATTTTAGGACACAGAATGAGTCTCATTCATCCTTCCATCCATATTGGTTTCCCAAACCTGAAGCTAAAAATCATGGATGCTACAGAGCTTTCTGTTGGCAAAAGAGAGACTTGACATTTCACGTACATTTATTTGACAGACTAAACCATGTCAATCTATGAGATAGGAATACTAAAACTTTTTTTTAATTAGGAAGTCTCCAGGAGGAAAAATTAGTATTGAAGAAGTGATATTTCGAATGCTTTACATTTTAAGATGTTGATTAACATGATATTAAAATGGAAAGATGAACTTTAGTAATCATTTCTTAAAATAGCATCAAAGAAGAGAGATCAGTATTTGAAATTATTTGGTATGCATAATAAAGGGCCCATTTTTTTCTTATTATGCAATAAAGAATTTTAAATAAACTTTATGCATTGTGTCTGAACTGTTTTCTGTCATTTGGCAGTAAATATTTTAGAGTTTTTTCTGCTTTGAAATAATATTTTTGCATATAGGTTATGGAACTAGAGTGCACATAGGACACTTCTCTCTTATAAATGCTGTCCTTAAAATGCAAAGACCCTTAATTAGCTCATTCATGGTAGTCATTCTCTAATAAATATTGTAAAGAAAAGTTTAAAATATACAATTGTTGCATTTATTAAAATTATCATATTTCAGAAAGGATGACTATGTCCTGATCTATTCATTCACATATTTATTTAAAATTTTCAGCTGTAACTATATGTCAATAGTCAACTTCCAAAAGACAGCACTAAAATCAAATTTGGGGTACCTGAGTGGTTCAGTTGGTTAAGTGTTTGACTTTTGGTTTTGGGTGAGGTCATGATCTCAGGGTTGTGAGATTAATTCCCGCAGGAAGCTAGATGCTAAGTGTGGAGTCTGCTTGGGATTCTCTCCATCTCCTGTGTGCACTTGCTCTCAAAAAATAAATATTTTTTTTAAATTTTGCTTCAAATTTATTGCTTACCACAATAGGAAACATTATTACTATTATAATATTGATAGTTTACAGTAAGGAGGTGTCAAAGTCACGATATTCATAAAAAATTTTGGATTAATTTAAATTGGATTTTTAAAATTAGAGTCCCAATCAGGATTTGTGATGTAATAGCTTAAGTATAGTGCTCAGAATGAATAAAGAGTTTTTAAATATTTTTTTTTTAAATACAACAATCGATTGCTCTAAGAAGAGGACTATTACTTTGACTAGTGTGGATAAAAAGATATACAGGAAGCTACTTAAATAAACAATAATGTTATTTGCAGCCTCATCTTTCTGGCTGATGCCTTGGAATAGTAAAATTAATATGACATAGGTTTTTGTTTGTTTGCTTGTTTGTTTTTTGTTTAGATTTTACTTATTTATTTGAGAGAGTGAGCTTGAGAGGGGGAATGGGCAGAGGGAGAGAGAGAAGCAGACTCCCCACTGAGCAGGGACCCTGATACCGGGCTTGACCCCAGGACGCTGGGTTCGTGACCTGAGCCAAGGCAGCTGCTTAACCAACTGAGTCACCCAGTGCCCTGACATAGGTTTTTAATTAGTAAATTCAACTTAATGTAAACAGTGAGCTTTGTGGCTATAGATGTTTTCCTCTTGAACCTGCTATCTTAATATGTATACCTTACGGAGCCAACTGGCTATAAGAGTAGAAGACCAGACCTGTGGCTAGGTAAAGTCACATAGAGAATACACAGGACCAGGCACATATTTGCTGGGCCTTATCTATATATGGCCAATGTGAATTATTGTAACTCATCAATGAAGTTTTAAAATAATGAGTAGAGAAGAGGCACTGGCATATTTGTTTCTTATTCAGTAAATGCCTGTGAAGATTTTTCCAGTGTTCAGGCACATCTCTTCCTATGTTGGTTTAAGGATACTTAAATGTGTGTATTGTGTGTGTGTGTGTGTGTGTGTGTGTGTGGTATCATCAAATGTAGAGTCGTTGGATAATATCTTGTCATCAAGATTGAAAAATGCCATGGCTTTTCAGAATCTGTTTTCATTAAAACTATATAAAGCTTAAAAAAAAAACCAACTATATAAATCTTTCCTTACAGTTTCTTGACATAACTTATTTAATGTTGGTGACATCACTGCTCATGGTGCTGCATCATCCATTTTGTCACTTTGTTGGTACTGGCTTCTCCTGACTCATTCAGTGGTTATTACCACACTTCCTTGATGATAATGAGTAATGCAGATCTTATTAAGGGTACGAAAGAGGGTGCACAGGATCATTTGTTATCTACTCCCGTTTTTCTGGGACTAAGCATGGTGCTGAACCCAGTTATTTGAATACTACTATTATAGACCTTTGGAAGCTCAGTTTGAGTAAGGAATTTCTTCATCTTCATTGTCCTTGAAGCATTTTCTTTTTATTCTAGTCCACAGATTCTGTACATAGACCACTTGAAAATCAGATCAAACCAAATATATATTTTTTCATTTCTTATATTCTTTGCAGGTTCCTTTAAACAGGGTATAAGGCTTGGGTAGAAATTGGGATCACCACCACCTTCCTGTTTAGGGTGGGAAGAAATATCTCTTGAAAGTACTAGTTTTGTTTTTTAAAAGCTTTACACTGTTAGAGATTATGAGCTTTCTCATTTCTTCTCTTCCTATCTTCCTTTCTTTCTCCTTATGTGACTAATACTATAGTAAAACATGTTTACAAAATAAAAGACACCGATTAAAGATGGCAGAACAATATCATTTGTCAAAGAATATAGTTTTGAGAAAAATTACCTAACATTTGGAAATAAGGCAAAACTGAATATTCACTATAATGTTCTCTTAGTGTTAAAATTGGGCATGTTAGGGGTTTTTTAGATTTATTTATTTATTTTAGAGGGAGGAAGGGCAGAGGGAGAGAGAGAACCTCTAGCAGACTCTCCAGTGAGTTGGGAGCCTCACAACATGGGGCTTGATCTCAGGACGCTGAGATCATGACCTGAGCCTAACTCAAGAAGAGTCAGATGCTCAATCAACTGTGAGACACCCAGGAGCCTCTAATTGGGCATGTTTTTTTTTTTTTTTTTTAAGATTTTTTTTTTAAATTTATTTGTCAGAGGGAGAGGGAGAGAGAGTGAGCGAGCACAGGCAGAGGCAGAGGGAGAAGCAGGCTCCCTGCTGAGCAAGGAGCCCGATGTGGGACTCCATCTCAGGACACTGGGATCATGGCCTGAGCTGAAGGCAGCCACTTAACCAACTGAGCCACCCAGGCATCCCTAATTGGGCATGTTTTAACAGGCACTTCGAAGAACCATTTGATTCTCCAAGTATGGTCTGGGGGTCCTGAGGAATCCCCCAAATCCTTTTAAATATCTATGAGACCTTAATTTTTCCTACTACATAGTGGGTGAAGCTAAATTTTCTTCATATACTTCAAATTAAATAATATATTTCATCCTATTTAATGCAGAAGCAAAAATAAAAATCCTATAGTTTTTTTTTCTAATATTAAAAGATTTGCAAATAACTATAAAATAATGTCACATATTCTACTTTCTGTTATGGAATATATTTATTTTTCAGAATAATATATGTTATTTATAACAATCTCAATGGATTTATCATTTTTGAGTGAAATAATAAACATTTTTAGATTTGTTAGGTTTAATTTCTAAAATGGTAAATTTCAGTATATAGAACCCACAAAAACAAAATTAATTAGCCCTGTTTTTTTTTCAATATTTTTTAATATAAAAGATTACTGAGAAAAACATCGTAAGGACTCCAGCTGTAGGAGACTATAGTGGTTTAACCTATTTGGATAGAGGTTATGGGACTACACAATAAGTTATATTCTTCTGTCTGTAAGAAAAAGTAATTCAAAAGATATGGTTTAATTACCCACTAAGACACATATTAACCAATTTAGCATCTAAACTGGCATTATTAGCTTTTTTCCCCCCTATATATAATCAGTTCCTGCTCTTAGAAGCAGCTTTACCATTTTACTGGCTCCTTCACTTATAAGTTTATAAATCTCTGAGATGGTTAAATCTATACCTGGATAAGAATCACATTTTTAACTTTTTGAAAATTTACTTTGACAGCAGGTTAACTGAATTTTATATTTTATGTGAGTGGGAAAGATCTTATAATACAAACTCACAATCTTAGTTTTGGCCCATAAAGGAAATTAAAACATGGCATTTAACAAGAATGCTTGAGTCTCTGATAGCATGCCAGGAAAATACAGTTTCTTCTGAAATTCAGGTTTATTAGAAGGTGGAGTTTTTCAGGAAATGAAATAAATGCCATCTTCACAAAATTCAACTCAAGAAGTCTTGATTTCTACTTGAATTTACTAAATAACATCTTTGAGACAGGATTGGTTAAAGGTAGTAAAATATATTCAAAGCTAAATGTATTTTCAAAAATTACTAGTAGAACACGCAAATATATGAACATAGAATGAGGAAATCTATAGATTTATTTTGTCTCTCAGTAACACACAGTTTAAATTTACACATTTTACTACAAATGCTTTAAACATTTGAGAAATGAACAGACATATAAAACTCAGATGGATAAATGTGATATCTCTAGAAATTAATATTATAACAAGAAATCTTTAAAATTCTGGTATTCTGGTAATTATGATATTTGGTCAAATATTTTGCCAGGTTGGACAAAGTGTATTTATATTGTTTATGCAAGTACCACATATTCTGGAAAAACCAATAAAAATAAAGAAAATATGTATAATAGCAAAATATCATATTTTCTTTAAAGATATAATTACTTAATTACGTAATGAGCATAGGCTATGAGTTAGGTACTAGAAGTACTGAATAAGTATGTTATCAAAAATATTTCTTTACTATCTAGAAACTATATTATTTCCAGTACTTTTATATTCATAATTGGTCCAAGCATTAGTCTGCTTAGGTGAGACTGAATCTCATGATATGTCATTCTGAACTTATTCAGGTTTTGAAAATAATTAAGTAGCTAAATAAACTTTAACAAATAACAAGAAATATTTTCCTCAATTTTTGAATTATTAAACAATAAGCATGGGAGGCTTTATCTTACCTCATGAACAAGGGAACAAGGGAAAGAAGAATGGAATTTGTTTCTATTTTGAGAGATTTACTCTAGACCTGTCATAATATGATATATGAAAATATTTCAATATGTTTTAAAACTGGAAGAAGAATTAAATATTAGTAATTCTACTTCATTATTTCATAAATTAGAAAACTAAAGCCAAAGTGTTTCAATAACTTCACCTAAAAGTAGACACAAATTTATTCAGTGGCAGGACTGAGAGTAACACAATTTTTATGACTGGTTTACTGGTATTTTATGACTGGTATTACTGGTTTACTACTAATTTGGTTTATTACCAATTGGTTTACTACCAATATTGTCCTACAGAAAAATAAAGCAATAGAAAACAGAAAAAGTGTGCTCAATATCAATGTCTTAGCAAAATGGATTATTGGTAATAACAATTAGGAGAAATAATCTCCTCAATCAGGTTTCTGTGTGACCTTCCATTATAAGTGATAGATTTATAAAGGAGGTTAACAATCTTCTTAGCCTTTCCTGGAAGGAGCTGCTATTCACTTGCCAATCATGGAAGCAAGAGGAGATGGCTAAGATAATTAACATCTGATGAAGAAGAAAAGACAAGTTGAAAGCAGATCAAGAAAATAATAATGACTTAAGTAAAATAGAAGAATATATACAGCATGAACCTGAGGATATACACTGCGTGAGATAAGAACACTCAGGAAATTAGAAACCACTCAGAGATGGAGTAGAGAGCAGGATGGAAGGATCAGTGAGTATGGTAACCAATGCAGATTTTGAAGGACTGACTGCATAAACTGGAAGAGGGCTGTGATGGTGATAAGTAATGATTATAATTAAAGTGGAAAGTCTACAAAATGAGAGATGAAAATCATGAGGTTACCAGAAAGGCAATAGGTTGCTAAAACTCTTTTCCTCCTTGGTTTTTGTTTAAAAGTAGTAGCTGTTTACAAACAAACTGGAGTTCAAGTTGCTTCTGAAGGTGAACTATATGTGACTGAGTTATCTGAGTGAGGAATCAGGAAGATCTAGAGGTAATATCTTAGAGACCTCTTAATAAGCTCAATTCCTTCAGCAATATGTTCAGTTGAACAGTCATAGATTTATTTTTTTTTAATTGTATAGCACAAGACAATATTTTTCTTGACTTTTTTGGTGTAGATTTTACAAGGAAATATTGAAGGTGTTTTTTAAAGTTACTTTTAATGTGTATGTTTTTATCATTCACTCCGTAGAAAATGTCTCTATGTCATATTTCACTTTCCCCCAAGATTTAGCATAGGACAGCAATGATGAGAAGAGATTAATAATGTCTTTAACCCAAGAAACTAGCATATTGCGGGTATTGAGGGCAAAGGACAATCACAAAGGTTTAATGACAATGTGAAACTACTGGGCACTGCAAAGAGATTAAGAAGAGCAAAAACTGAGAATTTACTCTTGAGACATTAGTGGGACATCTATAAAGATATCTGAGAGAGTTGGAAAGATTAAAACAAATAAACCAAAACCAAAAACAAAAACAAGTGAGAAGACAGGATTAAGGTACTGATTTCTTTATTCCAGGAGATTAAAGGCCACTGTTGCTATCACAGAGAGGGAAGGGGGGAAATGCCTGGGGAATGAATATAAATAGGCATGGACAAAACAGACTAAAGTTAATCCCAAAAGGCTCAACACTAGGAGGTAAAAAAAGAGAAAGAAATTAAGTACTTATATATCTTTCAAGGCATTCACTTTTTTTTTTTTTTTAAGATTCTTATTTATTTATTTGAGAGAGAGAGATTACAAGTTGGGAGAGGGGCAGGCAGAAAGGAAGCAGGCTCCCTGATGAGCAAAGAGCCTAATGTGGGGCTCCATCCCAGGACCCTGGGATCATGCATGACCTGAGCCAGGGGCAGATGCTTAACTCACTGAGCCGCCCAGGCACCCCAGGGCATTCACTTTTTATTTTATTTTATTTTTTTAAAAGATTTTATTTATTTAACAGTTAGAGATCACAACTAGGCAGAGAAGCAGGCAGAGAGAGAGAGGAGGAAGCAGGCTCCCTGCTGAGCAGAGAGCAGGATACTGGGCTGGATCCCAGGACCCTGAGATCATGACCTGAGCTGAAGGCAGAGGCTTAACCACTGAGCCACTCAGGTGCCCCGGCATTCACTATTTATTAAGCCTGGTTCACACATGTACAAGGAGATTGTAGTAAAAGGGACTCTGGTTTTGGAGCTAGAGATTGTAGGTTAAATCTTTTTTTCACTCTTTCCAGCTGTTTATTATTGAGCATGATTTATAACTCTTCTTGGACTTTAGTTTCCTTATTTGTGAAATGTAAATAATAATACCCACACTTCTGTACTAGCAGTATTTGAAATTTAGGGATGCAGCTTATGTAAGTTCTTAATTCAGGGTTATACGAATACAGACTTTATGGAGTGATTTGACTACAAACTACATTTTCCACTGATCTTGGAAATTTTAAGCCAGTATTGATAGGTGCTTTGGGTCACCATTGAACTCCATGTATTTCCCTGATACTTTAGTAGACAAAACTAGAAACTGAAACAGTGAAGACAATAGTCAATGCTTCTGTGTTCCTTGGGTGAGGGATAGTAAAGTCAATATAAATAGGAATTTGGCCACCTACCACACATCTAGAAATAATGGCTAAGATAGAAGGAGATGACTCATTTAAACATGAGGAATGGAACATTCTGTTGACTGATAAATAATTTTCAGCCTTAAAATAACAATCTGTCAGTTCAAAAAAAAAAAAGCAAATCTATATATCTAAAAAGTAAATTAACAGTTTTTGAAGGGATCTCTAAACATCCTAAGTTTGGAAAAAAAATCTATCATCCCCCATTTATATGTAGGGCTTCCAGATAATGGAATTCAATATCCTTAAAAGGGAAATTCAGATTAAAGTTTCATCTCTTATAAACTAAATCTTTTATCCTAAAATGAAAGTGGTGAGTTTTTCATTGAAATGTGGTTTCTTCGATATTTAGAATTCGATTATCTGGGACAGCTGAATGAAAAGGAGCTTAATTACCAGAGGACAATGTGTAACAGGGAATGGAAAGGAATAAGATATTTGACTCATGCATTTTTCCCTCAATTTCAGTGGATCTCTGTTGTTATGATTATCTTTAAGTCTCAAGGTACTTTTTTGTTGTATATCATAAAATCTTTAATTAATCATTTGCTGGTGCATATAAAAAATGAAATGAATTAGATTCAGCTCTGAATTATCCATAGTAATGGAAGAGTCACATATAATTTAAAAATTATAATATGGAGGGAATTGGTAAATATTTTTTTTTGCAATACAGTTAGATACAGATACTCTGTTCAACATTCACTTGTTTACCCGATGGATACATTTTCAGCTAATCGTTGCTCTGCTTTTGTATCTAACAACTTGAACTTCATTCCTTTAGTCAGGTTCCCCAAAATCAAGAATTAGGAAAAGCAACTTATCTCAAAAGAAATATAAGCTCACAGGGTTTTGCAAAACATGATTCATCATCATTATCTATGCCATCTTTGGTCCTTGTCTCAATACACTAATGCTTTGTGAGAATGGCTTACTAAATGAATTGCATATCTCTAACTAGAGGATATAATACTCAATAGAGGCAATATTATCTGTCAATATTATCTGCCCTTAAAGAATAGTTGCAATACCATGCTGTCTTGGTAATTACTGCTTTGTAGTAAAGCTTGAAATCAGGCAATGTGATGCCTCCAGTTTTTTTCTTATTCAACATTTCCTTAGCAATTTGGGAGTGTCTTCTGGTTCCATACAAATTTTAGGATTGTTTGCTCCAGCTCTTTGAAAAATGCTGGTGGAATTTTGATCAGGATGGCATTGAAAGTATAGATGGCTCTAGGCAGTGTAGACATTTTAACAATGTTTATCCTTCTGACCCATGAGCATGGAAAGCTCTTCCATCTTTTTGTGTCTTCTTCAATTTCTTTCATGAGTGTTCTGTACTTTCTTGAGGACCGATCCTTTACGTCTTTGGTTAGGTTTATACCCAGGTTTCTTATGGTTTTTGGTGCTGTAGTAAATGGAATTGATTCTCTCATTTCCCTTTATATTTTCATTGTTAGTATGTAAGAAACCAACTGATTTCTGTACATTGATTTTGTATCCTGCCACATTACTGAATTGTATGAGTTCTAGTAGGTTGGGGGTGGAGCCTTTTGGATTTGCCATATAAAGTATCATGATATCTGTGAAGAGAGAGAGTTTGACTTCTTCATTGCCAAGTGAGATGGGGGAAATTGGAGGAGGAGACAAACCATAAGAGACTGTGGACTCTGAGAAATAAACTGAGGGTTTTGGAGGGGAGACGGTGGGGGGGGGGATGAATGAGCCTGGTGGTGGTATTATGGAGGGCACGTATTGCATGGAACACTAGGTGTGGTACATAAACAATGAATTTTGGAACACTGAGAATAAATAAAATAAAATGGAAAAAAATTTAAAAATTAAAAAAGAAAGAATGGTTGCATTTCTTATGCCTTCAAACTCTCTATTAAATATTTTACTCTCTCACACTATAGTGACCTTTGCTTACACATGCTTTTATCACACCTGAGCAACACTCTAATCTATTGATGGGAGTTTTCCTTTACTTTTAACTGATAAGTCCTTGCTCATATTCTTGAGCACTAGAATATAAATAAAAGGATATTCAGTTGAGAGAGAACTGATTTCCTAGGTGTTTACTTTTAAATTATGTAGTCTAGTTGACAGGGTATTTGATTTTTAAACTCATATATATCATATATATGCAAAGGATCAATCTATTTCTGACCTTCTCATAATGAGTTATTACAGGAATTCTAGTTCTCTCTTCTTAGTATGTGTAATGTCATCTTGGGTTAAAGCAGACACGTTTAAAATTCCCAGATGCGGAATGTGACAATCATGATTTCTAGTAGGTTTGTTTCCAGGCATTTTGGACATGTAAATTTTCTTTGGAGAAGGTAAGTGTAAACACCTGACAAAATTCTCTGATTGGAGTAAATGACACTTTACCTCAGCCATCAACATCTTTTCTCTTTTGTAAATTTAAGAGAGGAGATGAATGGAAAAAAATTTAAAACCAGTTCTTTGGTAATTAGCCATGACTGGTGCAATTCAAATTCACAACTTAATGGCAATTCTGAATTGGTTTACATTACTTAAAGCAAAATGTTCTCACTTGGATCTATCATCCATTAAATGAGACATATTAATAAATGCTATTTTAAAAAGCAAAGCTTAATTGAATACAAGACACTTATAGAAGATAGGTTCATTGTGCTGAGAACAATTTTACTGCCTGCTGGAAACGGTGTATTCTCAAACTCAAAGGAAATGAGAGGTTTTTAGAAACCACACTCCAATTTCTAAGGTGAAACAGATACAATGACCATTTTTTTCCCCCTATCTCTAAGTGACAAGCAATTCTAACACATCTTTGTCTGCTCCTCTGAAAGATTGCCCTGGGTTCAAATATATATCCCAATAAAAAGTCTGTAATATATAAAAAACATGTAACCTTTCCTTCATAAGGAGACAATAAAGTTTTTATCTTTTTTGGATATATGTGAAGTTCCTACTTCAGAAAGTATACAATGGACAATACAAAATATGGAAAATAGTTTCATACTTTTTCATTCTATGCAAAAGGTTTTTGGTTAAAATATTTCTGAATTTAAAAAAAGTCCAAACATTTTATGTTTATATATTATGAAGTGATTTATCATATTGTTCAATTCACCTAAGAAAGATAGAGTATACAAAAATACCTGCTTATAAGGTACCTGGTTGGCTCAGTCATTAAGCAGGGTCCTGGGATGGGGTTCCCTGCTCAGGAGGAAGCCTGCTTCTCACTCTCCCACTCCCCCTGCTTCTATTGCCTCTCTGATTATGTCTCTCTCTGTCAAAAATAAAATCTTCCAAAAACCTCGCTTGTAATAAGCAAATAAAATAGAGGGACTTCTGTAAAAATTAGGCTTCTTTAAATAGTCTTTGTTTTGTAAATTTTACTTTGGAACTATGCAAATATTTCATATAATTATTTAACAAAATTAAATTAAAAAATCAAAATAATACAAACAAAAGAAAAATCTAACAAATGCATATAAACATGCACAAAGTTGGTCAAATCCACACAGGTGGGCAGTATGCTGAACATTTTTAAAATACAGAAACTTGACTAAAATTTGTAGTAGAACCAAAATAACTATTGTGAAAGTATTAGTATTTTTCAAAATTTATATTGCTTAATGTGGTGTTGATATTTCCATTCTGAGATAGTTGTATGTACCACAAACTATATAAATCGAGCAATTATATATATATATGTGTGTGTATATTTAATTCTGTCACTACTGATGTCCTAGAAAAATGACCTCCCCATCAAAAGTAAAGGAGATACAAAGTAAAGCAGATTAAATAAAATTCCTATAATTTGACAATTTCTTTATTTCTTTATTTATAATTAGAATCCACTCGAGCATGGAGCCCAGTGTAGGGCTTGAACACAAGGACACTGAGATTGAGACCTGAGCTGAGATCTAAAGTTGGCTACTTAACTGACTGAGTCACCCAGGAGCCCCAAGTGGGAAATATTATCATGACTTTGTTATGTACTTTATCTTAAAAATCAGCAAGCAACAACAAAACTTTTCTAGCACTTTCTATTGAATAGACCTAGAAACAATGGGCTATACTCTAATAGCATCTCTAGCTAGTGCCCAGATAGGTCTTCCACAAAAATTAAGCCAGGATGTGAAGGAGAAAGGTCTTACTCTAACTAAGGCTAATATCTATGGATAATATTTTTTGTAAAGGTATTATTTATTAATTTGATAGAGAGAGAGCACAAGCAGGGAGAGTAGTGGGCTGAGGGAGAGGGAGAAGCAGATTCCCTGCTGAGTAGGGAGACCTATATGGAATTCCATCTTAGGACTCTGGGATCCTAACCTGAGTAGAAGGCAGATGCTTAACTGACTGAGCCACCTGCTCCCCTAACATGGATGATATAATACATAAGATGAGTCTTTAACATCCTAATATCGGATAGCAAGGAAGAATGCTAAGATAATGTTAAAAAAAAATGCAGGAATCTAAAAGAAGCTTCCACTGGCCAAAGGTGGCACATGTTTAACATCTCCAAAAATAAACCTGTCAAATGTGTTTACACCCATAAGTTAACTAAGTTTTTTAAAAAGTCATTTTTGAAGCTTGAGGAAAGACTGTATTGAAAGTTCCTAAAACAAAGTTGGGGGCATCGCGTTGCCTGATTCCAAGTTATATTACAAAGCTCTGATCACCAAGATGGCATGGTACTGGCACAAAAACAGACTCATAGATCAGTGGAACAGAATAAAGAGCCCAGATATGGACCCTCAACTCTGTGGTCAACAAATCTTTGACAAAGCAGGAAAAAATATCCAATGGAAAAAGGACAGCCTTTTTAATAAATGGTGCTGAGAAAATTGGACAGCTATCTACAGGAAATGAAACTTGACTATTCTCTTACACCGTACACAAAGATAAACTCTAAATGGTTGAAAGACCTCGATGTGTGACAGGAATCCACCAAAATCCTAGAGGAGAACATAGGCAGTAACCTCTTCAACGTGTGCTCCAGCCACTTCTTTCCAGACATGTCTCCAAAGAGAAGGGAAACAAAAGCAAAAATGATCTATTGGGACTTCATCAAGATCAAAAGTTTCTGCACAGCAAAGGAAACAGTCAACAAAACAAAGCAACAACTCACAGAATGGGAGAAGACATTTGCAAATGACAGTACAGATAAAGGCTAGTATCCAAGATCTATAAAGAACTTCTCAAACTCAACATCAAAAAAGCAAATAATCCAGTCAGAAAATGGGCAGAAGACATGAACAGACACTTCTCCAAAGAAGACATACAAATGGCTAACAGACACATGAAAAAATGTTCAACATTATTAGCCATCAGGGAAATACAAATCAAAACCACGTTGAGATACCACCTTACACCAGTTAGAATGGCAAAAATTGACAAGAAACAACAAATGTTGGAGAGGTTATGGACAAAGGGGAACCTCTTACACTGTTGGTGGGAATGCAAGTTGGTACAGCTACTTTGGAAAACAGTGTAGAGTTTCTTCAAAAAATTAAAAATAGAGTGACCCTATAACCAAGCAATTGCACTACTGGGTATTTACCCCAAAGATGCAGATGTAGTGAAAAGAAAGGTCACATGCACCCAAATGTTCACAACAGCAATAGCCACAATAGCCAAACTGCCAAAGGAGCTGAGATGCCCTTCAACAGACCAATGGATAAAGAAGATGTGGTCCATATATACAATGATATATTACTTAGCCATAAGAAAAGATGAATACCTACCATTTGCATCGACATGGATGAAACTGGAGGAGATTATGCTAAGTTAAATAAGTCAAGCAAAAAATACAATTATAATATGGTTTCAATTATTTGTGGAACATAAGAAACAGCACAGAGGAAATTAGGAGATGGAAAGGAAAAATGAAGGGGGGAAGTCAGATGGGGAGGAGAACCATGAAAGACTATGGACTCTGGGAAACAAACAGGGTTTTAGAGGGGAGAGGGATAGAGGAATGGGTTAGCCCAGTGATGGCACCATATGCATGGAGCACTGGGAGTCATACGCAAATAATGAATCATGGAACACTACATCAAAAACTAATGATGACTGTATGGTAACTAACATAACATAACAAATAGATAAATTAATTTATTAATTTAAAAAATCAAAAGGAAGAAGTACTTAGGTTTTTCTCTTAAAAATTGTATGTGCTACATACTGAGTAATCAAGTAGAAAATGGTGGGAAACTACTTTTTATAGACATTTTCCAGGTAATACATAAAGAATGAATAATTGGATTATATATATATATTTTATAATCATCAGTGAAATAGTGGATCTACGTATTAATCACCAATAGCTGTTAACATCACACACACAAAAAAGACAACCAGAGCATATGTGTTGCCTGATGTAAACTATGTGTCTCCTGTTGAAAAACAACATAGATGTATTATATCTTATATAAACTTATATAAACTTAATCTTGTTTAAAAAATCCAACCTGAAAAATAAAAAAATCCAACCTGAATCTAGGTTCACCTATCAATGTATACCATGAACAGAGAAAATGGTTTTATTACTTCTTAGTAATACAATCTACAAAATCCAGAATGTGGAAAATGCTATAGGAAGGAAATGTTTAAAAACAAAACAAAATGGAAATAACACAGGCACCAAAAACAGTTTAATCAACAAATGAATGAAAAAGGAGAGAAAAGGGGGAAGGAGGATAAAGAAAAAGAAAGAGAATAAAAGTCTATAAAGAAAAAGGAACTTTAAAAAATAATAGAAATTTACATATATTTTAAGGCACTGTTAAAAAAAAATTGTTGACACTGATTTGATTAGAGTTTGAACACTCACACTAGTAAAGTATTTGCACATATTGTAGGTATATTTAAGCTACTATAGTCATATTTTTTAAAAGGCTTACTTTTTACAGATACATAGTTAACTCTGTGAATGAAATGTTATGATGTGTTTAATTTGCTTTATAATAAAAATTGAGGTGGGAGTGGGTAGAGATATAGATGACACATGAATTGAGAAGAAATACCACCATAAGTGGATAACTCTGGCAGCTGAGTGATCACACAAGGGATCTATTATATTATTGAAACTCCTTTTCTTTCTTGCTTTCTTGCTGGCTTTCTCTCTCTCTCTTTTTTAATCTTATTAATTAGCTGAAGTTTTTGATTACTAGAGTTAAAAATAAGGTTAACATTTAGAGAAAGTGAGAAGAGCACTTAGTTTAAGCAATTTTTTTAGTGCATTTATTTGGAGTAATTTAAGACACATTTTAGGGCACTGAGCTGGTTGAGTGGCCAACTCTGGATTTCAGCTCAGGTCACAATCTCAGGGTGCTGAGATTGAACTCCATGAGGCTCTGCACTCAGAGGGAGTCTGCTTGAGAATCCCCTCCTCTACCACTCCTCCTGCTCATGTGCTTAAATAAATAAAAATAAATAAATAAATAAAGATAATTTTAAAAAAGGACATTTTATGCTTTTGAGAACTGCACTGTCCAGTAGGGTATCCACTAGTCACATGTGAATATTGAGCATTTGAAATGTGACTCATATAAATTGAGATGTAAATATGCAATAAATTTCATATGTAGTATAAAGTGTGTAATATCTCATTCATAATTTTATACTGATTGGATTTTAAAATGATATTTTGAATATATTGGTTCATGAAAATATCTTACTGGATAAATTTTCCTCATTCTCTTAACTTTCTTAATGTGGTTACAAGAAAATTTAAAATTACATATGTCACTTGTATTATGTTCCTATTGTACAGTGCTGTTCTAGATAATATAGTAAGGCAAACTAAATAATGCTACTAAGAGCTCTTGAAAAATTAGCTTTAATGTAAAAATATACTTGATTTAAATATGCAGAAAATTATAACTGGCTAAGGCATTTAAGCCATCAAGAAAAATAATAACAAACAACAAATTACTTATTCAGCTAGCAGGATATACTACAGAGAAATGAAAAAAAATGAATAAATTCAAAGTCTGAAATAAAATACTCCCTGAACATAATTTCCTGAAGGTTTTCATTTAATTGATTAAGTGTAGAACAATGAAAGATACTTTTGTTAAATGTTATTTACAGACTGATCATTATTATGCATAATCACAATTTTAACTGGGAAAATTTTATTGCATCTTAGAGAAATACTAATAACTATAATATCCAAATGCTTCAGAATTATGTTTAAATATCTAGTGTTGAATTATTAAAAATTCCCCTCTATTTTCTTTCTTTCTTTTTTTTGTCAGAGAGAGAGAGAGCAGGAGTGAGCACAGGCAGACAGAGAGGCAGGCAGAGGCAGAGGGAGAAGCAGGCTCCCTGCTGAGCAAGGAGCCCGATGTGGGACTTGATCCCAGGATGCTGGGATCATGACCTGAGCTGAAGGCAGCCGCTTAACCAACTGAGCCACCCAGGTGTCCCAATGTTTAGTATTTTCTTACAAGTTCCACCTGACAGATGAAACTGCAACATTTAAGATGATTTTGTTAATCTGTAATTTTATTTATATTTATTTTTTATACTTCTTTAAAAGATTTTATTCATTTATTCTAGAGAGAGAGAGAATGCGAGCAAGAATGAGAGGGGGTAGGTCAGAAGGAGAAGCAGACACCCTGCTGAGCAAGGAGCCTGATGTGGGACTCAATCCTGGGACTCCAGGATCATAAGCTGAGCTGAAGGCAGTCACTCAACCAACTGAGCCACCCAAAAGCTGCAGTAAATTTTATTCTCATAGAAAACTCAAAGCTAATTTGGAAGAAGAATAAAGGGATACATACATGTTTAGACAGAACAACACCTTGACCATATCCATTGATTTTATTTTTCAAAGAAAAGAACTTTTAGAAAATATTACTATAGATAATCATATAAATTTCTTAAATTGACTAAAACTCATCACCTCATAATGAATCATGTATTATTACATGTATCTACCTACATTAAAAAAAAGTCTAACTCCTTTCTCTCAAAAAGAATAAAATTCATATTGCTTTTTACTACTCTCTTTCTCCCTGTCTACTTCTTTGTGCATGGAGGTCATATTGGATTTGGTCTTAACTTAAGTCTGAATCTTAATTCTATTATTATTTATCTGCTTTTTGCAAGTTCTCTGACACTCTTACTTCTGAGTAACTGTAAAATATTGAGATTATATTATCTATTGTGGTTTGTTGGGAATATGTGAATCTGAGAGATGGAATGTTTTACTAATGTGACATCCAATTCCATACAAAATTGAGATAAAAGATATTGTAACAAAAGTTATGAGAACCTGGTTTTTCTCTCTCAAAATCCCTTATTGTACTGTACTCACCTTTCTCTTGTAATGATGTGAAATGATTCAAGGGCTACAGAATGAGATGAAGTGAAGTGAATGGTATGGGCATTGTGACATAGCCCTGGGCTACTATAGACCTACTGACCGTAAATCAGAAGAAGGATCATCTGCTTCAGAACTATGGTCTACTGGCAGCAATTGAAACCTTATAAGGGGGCTACTATAGTCAATATCAATTTGTTTGTCTAAAAGTTTTCAAATATAATTTACTAAGGGGAAGGAGTGCTATGCCAGGCACCTCTGGTTTTACTACAAAACAGATAGTACAATTCTTGTGTTTTCCGTGTGTGGATGAAAGTCTTTACAAGTTAGAGGATGGACAGGAGCATTGAAATCACATAGTAATGATGTATGAGGTCCTTGCCTTAAGGAAGAATATCAGACAATAATAGATGACTGAATAGGGCATTTGTAAATGGAAAGAGAATATAAATGTGGACTTGCCTAATCCCCAATTATGTAAATAAAAGCAAATTTGAATATCTATCAGGATTGTGTTATAAAATGGAGGAGGATAAATTCTACGGTTTAAACTACCTCAGAAGACAAATTGCCTCCCTTATATTTTATTCTTTTTTGGACATGACTGCACTACTTAATAGATTGGCTGAACTAGGGAATTTTGTGTAGGCTGCATGACTAAATAGAAAAAGTAGGGTCACTTTTTTTTTTTTTAATCCACTGAGTGCCAGCCTATTATTCTACATAGTTTTTTGAATGCTCTTTTAAAGTTTTTCCACCAACTACTTACCCCTGTGCACTGCTAAAGGACACAGGGAATATATTTATGGTAAACTCAATTTTTAATTCATTTTAAAAACTTAATTCAAAATGATTATTGTTATGTGATTCCTGTATTTTCTTAGGAAAATTCTCTTCCTAAGAAGTAATAAAACTAGAAAGAACATTTCAACTTCATTTATATCAGCTTCTCACATCATTCCCCTTTGGCACAATCAGTGTAAACGAATCTCAATCTATTTTGGTTTCCATTGGCATAAAAAAAATGACTAGCAATTCCTCTCTGACAGCCAGCAAAAGAGAAAACACAGAAAACCAGTTCTTAAAATTTAAAGTGCTCTTTTTTCTTGGCAGTTGTAACTGTGACTCACAGTTCAGGAGTGTGATGAAAATGTAGGTGTGAGATATCATTGTAAAGTTGCTTGCTTAAGAACATCAACAATTTCATGTACTGAAGACTGCCTTAAAATAAAAAAAAAAAAATAAAGAGATAAGCAAATCTAGAGAAAGTTCATTTCTTGTTCTAGGTAGTTTCTCTAATCTCTGCAGGTATAATCCTAAGTAAAAATACAGGATGTTTTTCTGAAAGAAAGAATGAAAGAAAGAAAGAAGAAAGGAAGAAAGAAAGGAGGGAGGAAGGAAGGAAGAATGGGAGGGAGCGAGGGAGGCAGGGAAGGAGGAGGGAGAAAAGAATGAAAGAAAAAAAGAAAGAAAGAAAGAAAGAAAGAAAGAAAGAAAGAAAGAAAGAAAGAAAGAAAAGAAAGAAAGAAAGAAAAAGGAAGGAAGGAAGGAAGGAAGGAGGAAGAAAGGAAGAAAGAAAGACTACATTACCTATATTAAAGAAAAGACTTTATTTAGGGGGGAAATGTTGCTTAGGAGTGCCTGCCTGCTATTACAAGATTCAATACAATCTTCTGGACCTTAAATTACAAAGCACCAACTTGAGGAGGAACAAGAAGAAATTTCAGTGCCAAATCGGACCATTGAAAAGAACATATCCTCCCAAGAATGATGGTCTGTAATTAATGCCAATCATCTAAGGAAGATTAGAAACTATAAGCAGCCCAAAAGAAAAGTATAGTGATTTCCACCCACTCTTTTTATAGAGAGAAACTGTGATTAGATTCACTGGAAAAGCATCTAGTGGGGTGGAAAGGATGGTGGTGGCGGTGGTGATAGCAGGGGTGAGGATGATGGAGACTTAGAGCACTCCAGGACAGGTTAAGTAAAAATGGTAAAAACAATCAAAGACAATGAAATATTCATTTTAGGTTAAAAATAATTTAAATAATTGTTTTTTATGATCTTTTATTCTCTTCAATGACTTTAATTTTCTTGTACCTGTCCTGGCTAAACATTCCTTAGATTATGAACAAGTATTTTTCTTTGTATTCAGTGCTTCTACTTAGTTCATGATTAGATTATATCTGGCTGAATTTACTCAACTGCACATAGAGTTTGCAAAATAAGTTTAGTTTCATGCCTTATTTAGGCATTAAAAACACTGCTTCATAGCTCCTACTGTATTTTTCTGGTTAGCTCAGTCCAGAACCCTCCACAATAACATATTCTACATTCTTTTTCAATTAACTATTCCCATATTAATAATTCCAAAACTTAGCAGTTTAAATCAATATTTTTTTCTTATTTTTTTTAAGATTTTTATTTATTTATTTGACAGACAGAGATCACAAGTAGGCAGAGAGGCAGGCAGAGAGAGAGGAAGGGAAGCAGACTCCCTGCTGAGCAGAGAGCCCGATGTGGGGCTCGATCCCAGGACCCTGGGACCATGACCTGAGCTGAAGGCAGAGGCTTTAACCCACTGAGCCACCCAGGCTCCCAATCAATAATTTTTTATTAATGTGTCTCATAGTTCTGCAGGTTGCCTCTGATCAACTGAGTAATCAATTCTTGTAGTTGCAGACAGATAATGTCTAAGGATAGATCAATCTAAATTTTCTTTTTAAATATTTTATTTATTTATTTATTTATTTATTTATTTATTTGACTGAGAGAGACACAGGAAGAAAGGGAACACAAGCCAGGGAAGTGGTAGAGGGAGAAATAGGCTTCCCACTGAGCAGAGAGCCAGATGCTGGGCTTGATCTCAGGAATCTGGGATCATGACCTGAACTGAAGGCAGATGCTTAATGACTGAGCCACCCAGGTGCCCTGATCAGTCTGAATTCTTAAGTGTGTTGGACATTTAAAGTGGGTACCTAACTCAGATGTTTGGTGCTTTGGTGCTTCTTTTCCTATCTTGCAGTCTATGGTATCTCATTTCCTCCTCATGGCTTTGCCTTCTTAGAGCCTGCTGGATTCAGGGTATTGGTACTTCTTATAAGAAGCTGGCTTCCAAGAACAGGAATCAGAAGCTGAATGCCCAGTTAAAGTCTACATCAAGAACTGGCACAGAATCTTTTTGACTTTATTTTATTGATGAAAGCAGTCAGTAGGTCTTCTCAGATTCAGAAAAGTTAAGAAATAGATTTCAATTACTTTTGGGAAAATGGTAATGCCACAGTGCTGAAGAGTATATAGGATGGGAAATACTGTTGTGTCTCTCTTTAGATAACTGTCTGCCATCTATTTACTATTTCTTCAAATATATGATCTTCATTCCTCATCTGTAAACCAAAACTTGATAAATGCTCTCACTTTTACTTTACCGAGAATATTTTTTAAAAGATTTATTTATTTATTTGGCAGAGAGATCACAAGTAGGCAGAGAGGCTGGCGGGGGGGGGGGGCAGGCTCCCTGCTGAGCCCCAATGTGGGGCTCCATCCTAGGATCCTGAGATCATGTCCTGAGCTGATGGCAGAGGCTTAACCCACTGAGCCACCCAGGCACCCCTTTAAAGAGAATATAGAAGACATAAGGTGGGTGCAACCTCAAATTTCAGCTCCCAGTTCTGTAAGGATTTTTGCATCTGCCCTCATCTTTCTTGTTTTCTCCTATTACAATGGGTAAGGATCTGCTTGCAACAAAAACTAAACCCTTCATCATGTCAGCTGTGGATTTTATCCTTACGTTCTTTCTTGGCACCTCATGATGCCACTTCATTTCTTCTCTTCAAGATCTTTGGATTCACTGTTTCTACTCTTTAACTCTCTGTTCATATAACATGGCTCAATATCCCCCATTGTTAAAACAAACAGGCACACATTGAACAAAACATAACAGAAGTTTGCCTGTGTTCAAGGTACTCATTCAATATCTATGAGGATATCATCCTGCTTATCTTTCAGTTTCACCACAAAATTTTTTGAAAGAGTCACCATCATTCCCTTCCTTTGTATAGTCACTCTATTCTAAAGGAGCTTGTCAAATGTCAAAATGAATTCTCTAGTCCTAAGTCTAAAGGGTACTTTTTAGTTGCCTTTGACAGAGTAGATCATTTATTCTAGCAAATATTGCTGTTTCTGCCTCAATGTCTCACAACAATTTTAGGGAGATAGTTCTTTCTGAATCGAGTTAAATTTGCTCTAGGGGCTCAAGAAGAACCTGAGGACAGAAGCAATGATCATTTCCTCCAATGGCTTAGTTAGATCACGTTTCCTGTGTCCAGCTTCCTTATCCTATAAGATGAGTTTGTCCCAGAAGTTTCCTCACCATATTAATAAAATTCTTTTTTTTTTAAGATTTTATTTATTTATTTGACAGACAAAGATCACAAGTAGGAGAGAGGCAGGCAGAGAGACAGGGGGAAGCAGGCTCCCTGCTGAGCAGAGAGCCTGATGCGGGGCTTGATCCCAGGACCCCGGGATCATGACCTGAGCCGAAGGCAGAGGCTTTAACCCTCTGAGCCACCCAGGTGCCCCCATATTAATAAAATTCTAATTGTCTATCCCTACTAGCCCATTGGACAGTTTTAAATCACAGTTTAAGCTAAGCTTGTACCACTAATGTACTGGAGGAATAAAAAATAATATTTTTTTCATAAAAAACTGGAAAACAGGTGCTCTATTATCTCTAATAGGTATTAGTTATCTCTAATAAAATTTCAGTTTCTTAGGAGAGACAATTGTCCCTTTGTAACTAATGTATTTGGTCCCATAAAGGACAATACAAGATTTAGTATCCAATATTGAATAGGAAAATAAAAATTAAAAATCCATCAGTAATTTTTTTTTATGAATTGTTTAATATTTAGCCATGGGAATAAATCCATAAGCCTTTAAAAAGTTCTAGAATTATGTTTATAAAGGGTTGATATCTGAAAGGTGGATTCAATCACTCTTTTCTTGTAGAGTTAAACAAAAATTTAACTGTGGTAGGGTGAATCACTCTGAACTCTATCAACTCTGATTTAATGCTTTGCTATAATTTCAGTAGATGGAAATATAAATGGAAAATGAAATTTGGTACATTCTCTTCTCTGATATAGAATGTGGTTATAAAGTTTATTTTTTTTTAATAGAATTTGGAATATAAGGGGGAAAAATGAGGTCAGTTGGCAGACTATTCAGAAATATCAGAAAGACCAAATATTTAGAGTCCTGAATAAAGTTCAGAATTCTGAATAAATTAAGATCTTCACTGAATGATCTTGGATGGATAAAACATGTTTATGGGAACTCTGATGGTTAATTTTGTGTCATCTTGACTGGGGTGCAGGATGCCCAGATATCTGGTAAACAGTATTCCTGGGTACCTCTATGTGGGTTTTTCTGGAAGACACTAGCATTTGAATAGTGAATTGAATAACACAGAAATGACTCTCCCTAATGTGAGTAGCCATCATCCAATCCCATAAGGACATGAATACAGCAAAAAGGTAGAGAAAGGTTGAATTCACTCTCTGCCTGAGTTGGGACATTACTGCCTCCATTCTCCTGGATCTCAGGCCTTCAGACATGTACTAAAATCTGTATCATTAGCTCTCTGGATCACAAGCCTTCCAATTACACCACCAGCTTTCTTGGGTCTCTAGCCTGCAGATGGTGATTGTGGGGCTTCTCAGGCTATATGAGTCATTATCTTATAATAAACCTCATTTCATATTTATATAAAATATGATCCCATCAGTTCCATTTCTCTGGAGAATACTAATACTAGACTTCAATGGCAGAGGACGTTAATATCTTGCTAATTGTTACTTATATTCAAGGATCAGTGGTAATATTATGACATATAAATAACACTTCTAAAATACTTAGTTTCTTTTTTATTACTGTACCTCTAAGATGCTGTGCATATGAATCTTTAACAGGAATGAATCAAAAATTCTAAAATCCATTAAATTCTAGATTATTTGTGTGAACAATGCCATATCACTTAATCTATTTAAAATAGGATACTCTGGGGGCGCCTGGGTGGCTCAGTGGGTTAAAGCCTCTGCCTTCGGCTCAGGTCATGATCCCAGGGTCCTGGGATCGAGCCCTGCATCGGGCTCTCTGTTCTGCAGGGAGCCTGCTTCCCCCTGCCTCTCTGCCTGCCTCTCTGCCTACTTGTGATCTGTCAAATAAATAAATAAAATCTTAAAAAAAAATAAAATAGGATACTCTGATATATTGACAGAGTCCACAAGTGCTTGTGAACACAGGGTGTAAAAATAATCAAGAAATGAACAGCATAAAAACCTCATAAATGACAACAAAACTGTGACATATATTTATGAAAGGGAAATTTGGGATATGAAGAAGACAATGATGGAAAATATGAAAAATAATAATTTATATAGTGTTTTGTGTTTTCACATTGCTTAAAGCTCCTTCCTTTAGGAATATAATGACACCTATAAAATGTATAGCATACACTTATAATATATTCCTAAATACTACATGTATATACTTAAAGGTATTAAAGGTCTTCAAAAAATGTGAAGACTATGAAGATTTTTTTCTAATATAAATTCCTTGCTATATATATATGTATATATATAGCAAGGAATTTTTGTGTATATATGTACATATATATACACACACACATATATATAATAAATATAGAATCCTAGATATAGTATACATATTAATACATATGATATATAATATAAATCAAAGCCAATTCTTTCATCTCTGTCAACAGTTCATTCCATACCATCTTTGGTGATTTTGTTCTGTTTTCCTTATTCTGCCCCGCTTGTCAAAATTTTCTCCATGAACTCCTTCTTTAACTACAAAAACTTCAGGATTTTCTAGCCTTCAAAATGCTTTTCCTTTGCCACCACTACAATGTAGTGTCTTCTCTTTTTCATTGTTATTGACATCAAATTTCCCTGACAGTCCTTGCACTCGTGGCTGCATTTTGATCTCATACCCTCTGAACACTACAGCAATGACTCCAATATAGCAATCTTCAGAAACCTTTTCCTCCTCAATTACTCAGCAGCCTTTTGTAAAAAGATACACTTTTCTACATCAATAATCTCTTCTATAGTATGGATGTAAACTCTAGAGTCAAGCTGTGCTCACTCTAGAATTCAGAAGTGGATGGAGATACTTGGAGCTCCAAAGAGTCTAGGTTAGGACATTTGGGGAATTGCTACTCGGAGCCACTTTTCATAAATTGCTTCCTGGGAAAAACTAACCTAGGGAGAGGTAAAATTGAAGCCCACTGGTTTCAAAAAACGATGAAGATTCAGAGTTTAAAAGATACTACATGTCCTACCTGAGTCAATTGGCTCTAGGTCATGGTCCCATAGAAATCATCAAGAGATGACCAGGGCTTAAGAATAGAAAAGCAAAAAGAAAACATTTCACTGAGAGATTCTTGAAAAACTCTCCTTAGCTTTGAAATAACAAAGGGACAATGACTGACAGGAGATCTTTCCATTTCACAAACATTTAGAACATTTGTTCTGTATATAACTTATATAAATTATAGAATTTAGAATTTATATAATTCTATATTTATATATTATAAATTATATATTTTATTATTTATATAATGTAAATAATTTATATAATTAATGTATGAGAGTCCTTCATGTTGTGGTTTACAGTATAATACTGTCCACATACATTTTTGGTATTTCTTCAGGGAATGGTTATTCAAATAAAAAAATATATGTATCATTAAACCCAGCAATCTAAATCCTGAAATACATACATCAGAAATAAAAGTGACAGTATATGAAGATATATGTATAAGAATATTTATGCCAGAATTATTTCTAAATAGCCAAAATTAGAAATAGAGTTCTTATAATCAATAAAAAAGTAGGTAGATAAAAATGATGTAAGTGTGCCATGGTAATATACATCATGGAAAATTATACAACCTTTAAGGAGAAGAGATCTTCTTTGTTTCAGTTTGAGAGAGAGTTCTTGAAGTTTTTTTTTTGGATAGGAAATCAAAGTATAAAAAAAATTGTGTATCATTTCAATATTTCAAAAAAGAGGATGAATACTAAGTGCGATGGTAAATTTTATGTGTCAATTTAACTAAGTCATGGATTTCCAGACATTTGGCCAATCGTTATGATGGATGTGTCTGTGAGAGCATTTCTGGAAGAGATTAACATTTGAATTGGTAGACTAAGTAAAGTAGATTGCTCCCTACTCTCACCTATGTGAGTAGGCCTCATCTAGTCAGCTGAAGGCCTGAATAAAATAAAAAGATTGAGCTTCCCATGAATGAGAGGGAACTCCTCATTCCTGATTACACTGAGCTGGGGCATTGGTTCTTTCTTGACTTCAGACTGAAACTGAAACATTGGTCCTGTCTGGGCTCTTGCATTCTTCCTGGAACTGCACCTTCAGGTCTCCTGGGTCACTAGCTTGCTGACTACAGATCTTGAGACTTTTTGGCTTCCATAATCATGTGAGCCAATTCCTAATAATAATATATATCCTTTTAGTTCAGTTTCTCTGGAGAACCCTGAATAATACACAGTTGATGCAATACCACAAACCATCAGACTACAAAATCTGGTAGACACAAATTAGAGCCCAGAATTAGAATGTTACTAAGAGAATCTAACCAGAATTAGATTTTACTAATAGTTACAAGGATATAAGCAACCACAAAGCACAAACAATGCAAGGAGATGTCAGGCACAGCAACAGAGCTCACTAGGTGCTTTCTTATTACATCAAATTATGTTGTGGCCCAGATTAATATGTGAGGTTCCTAAGAAATGATACCTGTCACATAAATTATGCCCTCAAAATCTATCAGTCATAAACCATGTCCATCACCCTCAGATGGTCACAAGCTTAAGTGACATTTCCAGGGGAGCATGTTTAGTAGATGCCATTAACTTATTTGCCAGGAAGCCTGTCATGACCAGGTTTACAAGAAGCATAGATCACATCACCTAACTCTTATTTCAATGATTTTCCATAATTGAGAATAGATGACAGATCTGCTGCTTTCACCATTTACTTTCTGGATTTTGCTATGGATTATGTAACAGTTGAAGCAGAGGCATGTCAAAGTAAATAAATAAATAAAGTTTTATAAAAAAGGAAGACAATCTATATGAAAAGTCTTTATTTGTGTAAAATAGTTATGCATTGGTTACATGTTTCAAAAAGTTTCTTCCCTCATAACACTTGTTTATAATGTCTTGCATACTGTAGATACTCAATAAATAAATAAATAAATAAATAAATAAATAAATAAATAAATTTTAAGATTTTATTTATTTATTTGACAGACAGAGATCACAAGTAGGCAGGGGGGCAGGCAGTGGGAGAGAGGGGGAAGCAGGCTCACTGCTGAGCAGGAAACCAGATGCAGGGCTTGATCCCAGGACCCTGGGATGACCTGAGCCGAAGGCAGAGGCTTTAACCCACTGAGCCACCCAGGCACCCGTGATAAATATTTCTTAAAAGAATGCAGAAGTCTACTGTTCAAATAACTTACATAATCAAAAAATTTCCTACATAATATATAATAATATAATGTTATTTTAAAATTAAATGTTGCCTCACTCCCCACATAAGTAATTCTATTGAAAAATTTCAATGGAATATAGAAGAATAAATTTCACTAAAAGACTTTGGACATCTGATTTGCCAGTGAAAATTGATGTGAGACTAAAACAGGCAAAAATTCTCAGATCTTATTTCATCAATTGCCTTGAAAATTTGCTATGAAAATTGAAATCATGAGCACTATCATTTTTCTCATTCTCTTAATGCACTTGCAAATCCCATCTTCGATTAACATTGTGGATAGTCATTGTTTTCAACCTGATTGTCTCAACAGGTGAAAGTTTAAATAAAGGTCCATGTTAATTGACTAAAAGTTTTGTAAGAAAATTAAAATGCTTCTTATATTGATGTGGGAAACAAAGGAAGCAGAAAATATTAAATTTCCTTATTACTTACAGCCCATAGACAAGTCCTTGAAATAGGCAGTGTGTCCTCCCTCCAAGAACTCAGCTGTCTCAGGGTGCCTGGGTGGCTCGGTCAGTTAAGCATCTGTTTTCAGTTCAGGTCATGATCCCAGGGTCCTGGAACTGAGCCCTGCATTGGGCTCCCTGGTTGGTGGGGATTCTGGTTTTCCCTTTCCCCTGCTTATACTATCTCTTTCTCATTATCTCCATCTCTCAAATAAATAAATAAAATCTTTAAAAGAAAAGAACTCAGCTGCCTCAATGTTGATACTTTTTAAGGGTAAAAAGCAATCTTAGCTTAACATTATACTGACCTCCAAGATTCTGTAAGTCTTCTTTAATATATAAAAATTCCCTTGGAAATTTCCTTTATCTCTACCTCCCAAGATATATATTCACAATCATCTCCCAAGTATATGGCCCACTGATTTACATCTGAAGGGTCTCATGACTAAGGTTTTATTAGAGAATAATAAATGACCATTTCCTAAGAATAACTAGCCCCTCAAGGTCCTGAAAACCTTGCTTCCAAAATTCCTTAGAGACTTACACAATCCCTAACCATCTCCCAACTTGACAGCATATAATTTGCTACCCCTCACAACTCCAGGGCAGCTCTTTGTGTCCATGGCTCCTATCTCTGTGCTTTAATAAAATCACCTTTTTGCAACAAAGACCACCCAAGAATTCTTTCTTGATCATTTGCTCTGAATGTAATTTCCACATCAATATTACCTGATGTAAAATAAGAGAAATTTATGCAAATGTTGTTACATAGAGCAATGTTACACAAAGCAATGCATCTCCTAAAAGATAGAGTGTAGAAAGGAAGAGATATTTTTTAAAAAATTAGTAGTAAAACAGTGCAATGATATTCAAAAAACTCATTTCCTCCTTTACCTCTTTCTCCACTTGCCCCTCCTCCTTCTTCCATTTTTTCTTCTCCTCCTCTACCTATCCTTTTCCTCCTGTTTGTCAAAGTGCTCTTCTCTGTGTTCTAGCCTTCACAATTTTCTGTGATTGGGTGAAATCAACCCTGAGATTTGATGAAAAAAATAAAATAAAAACTTAAAGAAATATTTTGTATCAGTTTGAAAAAAGAAATACCAAATTAGGTATTTCAAAAGAGGTATTTTAATGTAGGGTAAATAGTTTCAAGGTTGGTGGCAGGTTGGGAAGCCAAAAGGGGACCATTCAGATGTAGATAGACCAGGCTAGGGGAAGCAGTACTCATTGCAACCTGGAGAATTGGAGATGGGTCCCCCGCTTTTTTAACAAATATTTTATTTATTTATTTTACAGAGAGAGATCACAAGTAGTCAGAGAGGCAAGCAGAGAGAGAGATAAAGAAGGAAGGAAGCAGGCTCCCTGCTGAGCAGAGAGCCTGATTCAGGGCTCGATCCCAGGGCCCTGAGATCATGACCTGAGTCTAAGGCAGAGGCTTTAACCCACTGAGCCACCCAGGTGCCCCGGAAATGGGTCCCCTTGAAGATGAAGCTGAGATGTCTCCAGAGGAACCATTGCCTGGGTGTTGCTGGGACCTCTGGGAGGGAGGGTGCCTGAGGCTGGTCCTAGAGGACTCAAGGATCTGGAACTGGAACCAACAGCTGCCTGGCCAGATGTTCACTGTGGGGAAAGGCTGGCAGGAAGGGCATGCAAATAAAACAGAGTAGTTCCGTTCTACACACTTCTTTCCTTCTGATCTCCATCTTGTTCCCCTAGTGAAAAGAAATAGTAGAAAGCCAGAAAGAAAGGAAAGGGCTTGCTGAAGTGAAGTCCTCCTATCACAAACCAAAGTAAAAGAGAATGGTCTATGTTTGGAGTTACAAGACAGTAGAGGAAAGAATGGCACCATCTTTTGGTGGTTCAATAATTGAACCCTAAAACTCCATTAATCAGGTTAAGGGTAAACATATTTCTTCCAAGGTGAAGAATACTTAAAGTCCAAGGAGACAGTAAAGGGTGCATTGTATTTTTCCAATCATGTTTCATTCGTCACATAAGCTATGTATGAACTTAGATATTTTTTTCTCCTTCACAACTATAAAGGAAAGATATTGGAAAATTTTTATTTTTTTTTAAAGATTTTATTTATATATTTGTTAGAGAGAGAGAGAGCGAGCACAGGCAGACAGAGTGGCAGGCAGAGGCAGAGAGAGAAGCAGGCTCCCTGCCGAGCAAGGAGCCCGATGTGGGACTGGATCCCAGGACGCTGGGATCATGACCTGAGCCGAAGGCAGCCGCTTAACCAACTGAGCCACCCAGGTGTCCCTGGAAATATTTTTTTTTTAAAGATTTCATTTATTTATTTGATAGACAGAGATCACAAGTAGGCAGAGAGGCAGAGAGAGAGAGAGGAGGAAGCAGGCTGTCCGCAAAGCAGAGAGCCCGATGCGGGGTCGATCCCACAACCCTGGGATCATGACCCGAGCGGAAGGCAGCGGCTTTAACCCACTGAGCCACCCAGGCGCCCCGCCCTGGAAATATTTTTAAAGTGTGCTTTATCATTTGTGTCTTTTCCAATTCTTTTAAGTTATGATGCATGGTTGTTCATCCTGAGTAAATGTATGTATTTCAATAGAGGCCACATTGATGGACCAGTTCATACATTCACATTTTAAGTATTCCCCATATTACTTCTATATAAATCATGATTCATAAGTGTTGGGAAAATAAATATGAAGTTTAAAGTGATATTCTCAGCTTTAAGATGTATGTAATCTGTTGCAATGTAAAATTTATCTTGTAGCTTATGTCCAAATTAACAAATTTCCACCAACATAGACCATGATTGGACCAGTTTTTTTTTTTTTTTTCTTTTCAAGGATTACTCACAGAAATAGAGAACTTCTGGAGAACACTTTAGTTATGAAACTTTTGAGGACATTTCAAATGTAAAATATTATGTTTACTCGATGAAGCAACTGAGGCATAGCAAATTACTCACCTGTGGAGACCGCATCTGGAGTGACAGAACCCCTCTGCATCCCAGATTTTATAACGTCTAACTACTGTACCTAGTTCTTTGCAAAAAATTATTTCTGGGCAACAGTATACTCAGGCTTTTATATAGGGAATCTGATTTACATCATGTCAGACTAAGGAATTAAGCTTTACAGACCATTATTTAACCCCACTATTAATTTAAATTTTTTTCTACTCTCATAACCTCTTCCAAAGTTCTAAATTCATAAATTCTCCTTGCCTACCTGTCTATTGAACAAGTATCTGTCAGTTGGTGATGCCATTATTACTATCACCAGAACAATCAATATTCAAATTTAATTCAAGGAGCCTGCATCCATTTGTCTTCAAACTATTGGCATGGGATGTATTATATTTAAACACTTAATTTGATATACTGTATGAAATAGATAAAAATTAAATGGGGTTGCAACCTATCAAATATATTTTCATGACCTACTCACTTACTGTACTTTATCAGTGAATACAGAATATTTAACATGAGATATATTAACTTTTATTTAGGAAAACAGGTTTTCCAATGGCCTTGCCAGCCCTTGAATATTCACTAGGTTCTACCTTTTGCATAACGTAAGACCGGACCGATTCTCCATCAAAAAAACAAAAAAACAAAAAAACAAAAAACAAAAAACAAACAAACAAAAAACCAAATCTCTCAGAGGGCAGTTTCTTATCTGTCCTGTTTCTCAATGTTTCCTCTTTGCCTGAAAAGTGTCTGACTATAGTTATCTCTCATTGCCTTTATGCTGAATGAATGAAGAAATTAATGAGTAATGCACTATTGTTTTTTTGTGAAAACTGCTCTGTATAAATGAATATAGGCATGTACTTGATAGTTGATCATTTATAGAAATGTATGTTGACACTTTATAATATATTATTGAGCACTGAAATTACTGAAATCATGTTTCATTAACATGATTTATAAAATTTTTAAAAAACCTAATATTAAGCTAACCTGATGCAAGGTATGCTTTTAGATCCCTATATCCCATCACTGCTGCACACCTTCGATTTCAACACAGCCTCAATGGCCATATCTGGTAGGCTCACTGTCCCACCTGAAAAGTCATGTTTCTCTGCCTTACTACAAGAGACCTTTTTCTAAACCTGAACAGGGTCACTCAGCCTTCCCGAAGGTGCTGCACAGAAGTTGATGGACATTAAGACTACTGGGAACAAGCTTGTCTCCTGCAGATGGGAGTCAGTGGAGAAATGTCCCAGCCTCCTGTCTTATGCAGGACAGTTCTAACATCTGCTCTATACAGTTCTTTAAGGATCTCCAAGGGATTCAACCCCAGATGCTCATGTAATAATAACAACAACATGTCACCCACAATGGTGGAGGAAGAATGTGGTCAACTTTACATGGGTCTTTTAGGTTGCTGTGTATGACAGCATATGACAGACAACCCATGCCTGTTTCACTTTTATTTTATCCTCAGGTTGCCCATGTCTGCTTCTGAATCTTTTCTTTTGCTGCCCTTTCTGAACCTCTAAAACTCAGACATTTTGGCTCCACATATTGTTCTAGTCTCTATCACTTATACTCTTTTGATATGATAAACACTTAGAATCATAGATTATAGACTTGGCTTTGCTCAAATTTTGTTTCAAATTTCCACTGCATTTTTTTGCTTCAAGCTACCTCGGATTTTTCCTCCTTGATTTGACAAATTTCACAGGACCTTCTTCATTTGTTTATGTCTATCCCATGTTCTGCAAATTATGCTCTTTCCTGATTTACTGTGAACTTTTAGAAAATACTCAGATATAATCTATCACTCACTTGAGACAAAAAAAAACCTTCAAATTTCTAATTTTTCTCAATGAGACATGTTGCTCATTTGTGAATAGATTTAATACATTTAAGTTCACATATCTCTAATGTTTATCTTGACTACAGCATAATTATCAGTAGCACAAAACCACTAATTCTTAGTGAGGGTATTTCTGATTATAAACTTTGACAAGTCCAACTTTTTTAAATTATGTAACAGTATGACTAAACTAACCTTTGCCTAACTTTCCAGGGGTGTTATGAATTGTTGGCATGTGGAATTCGATTATTTTTCAAATTGATAGTGAAATACAAATTAATCTACTACATCATGGTCTATTTTGAAGACAGAGACTGCAACATTTTCAGTAATACAGTACATGGACTAATTGTTGGCAACATTTCTTCTTACTCTCATCTGAACAAGACTGTGAAAGCTTAGGTCATCCTTTATTTCCTAAAGGTCATTATCCATTTTCAACTACAGGTCCATTTTTAAGACTAACAAGATTAAGAAGGAATTACCCAGGCATGGCACATTTCCATAAGTATCCTTTCTATAGTCCCACAAGGGTCATTTCTCATTGCACTTAGTAGAATGTGACCCATCAATGGCTTTTATATGGTTGGCACCCCTTTTCCAGTGCTTATACCATGGAAGAGTTGGCAGTGTCTCTCCAATTTCTAGTTCCAGAATTACTTTCCAAAGCATACTCATAAACTTATCATTTGAATATTTAAAACGATGCAATCAAAAATTTTCACCCATCCATGTGTTTATTTACCTAACAGCTATTTATTCAATCCCTACTACAAGTAATAATTTGGAAATATTTGCAAACTGACTGTTGGGCATTATTCCTGTTTTTCTTATGGAAAACTATAGAACACTCATAGAAAAAAGGGTGGAAAATGAGAAGAAAAGAAAATTAAAAATTAACTCATCCAATTACCTTTTTTCCCTATGGTTGTAATAGATTATATCACCAAATCAAATATTAAGTAACTTGTCCAAACTTAGCAAAATCAATTACAAACCAAACAATAATTTAAAAAAATCAACAACATGCAGATCTCTTAATTGTTCATCCAGTGTTTTTCTCTAATTA
>RCUC01162205.1:0-80553 GCA_003697995.1 Taxidea taxus jeffersonii
GCAGCGCGGCCCCCAGGGGCCCCGACCTACCCCGTGCCCCGCCGGGGAGGGGCGGAAAGACTTTGTCCGGAAACAGGAAAAACGAACTTTCAAGACCAAAAGCATCGGGCGGACCGAGAAGACGAGGGACGGCGCCCGCCCGCCCCGGTCGCCCCGGTCACCCCGGCTCGGCCTCCGCCTGCCCGCCCTGGCCCGCCGGCTCGCCCCGGGCACTCCGACGCCCCCGCCGCGCCGCCGCTCACGCGTCCGACCGGAAGCGCAGCCGCAGGTGCGGTCACCGAACCGGAAGCCGCCGGCCGAGGGCTGTTCCGCCAGCTGCCCCGGCGCAGACGCAATCGCCCCGGAACGCCGGCGGTGGGGGGTCCCTGACGTCCTGCAGATGATGAGAGCGGACGCCGTCACAGCGCCAGGCCGTGACGTCAGAGGGAGGTTGTGCGCAGGCGCAGTGGCGCTCGGGACGGGCGCGCCTGGCAAGGCTGCGGAGGACCGGGGAGCCCTGGTGTCAGTGTGCCTACAAGCATCTCCCGGCCGCTGCCCCGAGCAGCAGGTGCTCTTCGCAAGTGGCTGACCCAAGACAGTGGATCCCGTGTCTGAGCGACAACCGGGAGCACCTTGTGTACGGGCCCTGACTTGGACTATGAACCTATCCTCTCCCTGCTCGGCCTCATAGACTTCTGTTCTCTGTAAACAGCGGTACCAACACTCATCTCGCTGGTTGTTGCGAAAATGCCCAGATTTGAAAAGGGCATCTTCCCTCCCAAAATGTCTGCTGTTTCCTTTAAATAGAAAAATAAGCTTTTGCAAAATTGCCTAAGGCTGGCCTTTCCTATTTGTTTCTCAAGATGGCACAACTCTGTGAGTTCTTGTCTCTTAATACAGAATAATACATAACTCATACAAATACATAATACATAATTCTTAATACAGACGTAAAGATTTGCATGCCCAGAGATCCACTGTGGACTCTTCTAGTATCTGTTCACGGATTCCAAATAAAATTACTTGGCAAACCCTTATTCAGCACGCATACAGTAACTGTGCTAGGCATTCAAGATTGAGAGAAAACAAACTCAGTCCTTAAGTTCCAGGAGCTGTTGATCTCTACCAGTGTTTTGTTATGATTTGTCTTCTTTCATGGAGATTGAGAAATTATCCATGATGATGGAAACAACTTTTATAATTATTCACCCTCATTATCAATTTGTTCTGGAGTAGCACCCAACAGTGTTGGCAGAGGACCCCTCACAGCTGCCCATCTTATGAAAGGGCACTTGTGCACATCTGCACCTTGTTCAGCATCTACTGCGCTCCTACAATGTCAGAGTTTGCACTTTATATTTTTCATATGAGAGAAGAACCAAGGGTTATGAAACCAAACTCCAAATTAATTCAAATCTTAGTCTCCAATTCACCATGATATTTTAGCCTTTCTAATGCTTGGTTCAAAGATAATCAGGGGTTTTTCATTACGTATTTTCTAGAGGTGCTGTGATTATTAGTTTATTTATGTCAGTAGTCTCCCTTAGTGCCTGGCATTATTGGTGACAAATAACAAGCAGCTCTTATCAGAGCCTTTGACCTGGAGCTCTCCATCTGATGGAGGATACATGTCTGTCTGTTGGTTTTAAATATGAAATATCCTTTGTATATAAAAAATAGGGCACGGGGAATGGGAATGACTGAGGGAGGGGGACAGGTTCTGTAGGAAAACAATTTAGTGCCTAGGGGGGCTGATAGTGAAGCTAAAGAGGGACGCCTGGGTGGCTCAGTGCGTTCAGCCTCTGGCTTGGTTTCGGCTGATGTCATGATCTCAGGGCGGTGAGATGGAGCCCTGAGCTGGGCCCCGTGCTCTGCAGGGAGTCTGCTTGAGATTCTCTCTCTCTCTCTGTCCCTCACCCCACTTAACGCTCTCTCTCAAAATAAACAAAATCTTGAAAAAAGACAAAGTGAATCTAATGAAACACCAGCTTTAAGGGCCCATTTGTGCGGCCACTTCCCAGGACTTGGGCTCTCGCATGTTCCTCTGGTCTGGTGCTTTTGTAAAATTTGCAAAAATAAGATAATTTTGCATTCTTTTTCTTTGAAAGCCCCTCTAATCTCCCCAGGTTCAGGCCTCTGATAGAGAGGCAGGAGAGGGCAGGGTTGCGAGGCACAGAAACGTGAACTATGCCCCCCTTTTAAGTACTTAGGGGAACACACTCTAATACCCCGTAACTCTACCAGGCAGACATGCTTTCTTATGTAATTAATACTTATTTGCGGGCACATTTAGAACCGTGTCCTGAAGGAAAATCTGGTGCGTTACCAACACTCACCCTGGGGTCCTCGGAGGAGGGAGGAAGGCCTCCACGGACACCCGGGCGCACAAGCCTCCGGGGAGCGCAGCGCCCGCTCCCGCACGCCGCGGGCGGGGCTCCGAGGTATTTTGTCCGCGCGGGCCACCGTCGCGGGGACTCGGCCGACTGCGGTTTGTGCGCATGCCCGGGAGGGCGGGTTGGGTTCCCACTCCGGGGAGGAAGGCGGAGAGGAGAGCAGGTGATGTGGGAGCCGGCGGGGACATTTGCCGGCGACACCGAGCGTGGGCCGGAAGTGGAGGAGCCGAGAGCGGCGCCGCGAGAGCTCCGGGCTAGACTGTGGCGACGGCGGCGGCCCCTCGGCTGGCGGAGGACGATGAGGAGCGACGGAAGCCGCGCGCGGGGACGCTGCTGCGCGGCGCCGGGTTCCGAGTCCGCGGCCGACTGCGCAGCCTGCGAGCGGGACTAAGTAAGTGCGGTGCGCGGCCGCCGAGCCCCCGCTGCGCTCCCGCCGGGGCAGCGGCGCGGGGGGCGGCCGGCGGGGCTTCCCCGGGGCAGCGGCGCGGGGGGCGGCCGGGCGCGGCGCCGGGACGGGCGCGCCGGTTAGCGACGGCCCCGGGGGCCGGGCGGGGACCGGACCTGGAACCGGCGTCCGAATCCGCGCCGCGGTGCTCGGGGGAACGCGCGGGGGCCGGGACTGGGAGAGCGCCCCGCCGCCCCGCCCGCGGAGAAGGGCGCCGGAACAGCCCCAGCTGCCGCGCGCGGGGACCTGCGGGCCGCGCAGGAAGTTTGCGGTGTCTGGGAAGCAGCGCGAGCGCACCCCAGGGTCGCAGCCCGTCGCGCCATGCATCTCCGTCTGCATGTATTTGTGCCAAGTGCCTCGGCAGCGTGCCTGCCCGGCGTCCTGACCGCAGCGCCGGGGCTTCCTTCAGCCGGCGCTTTGCTGAAACAGGGTTCCCGGCGGTGGTACGGAGTGCGGACCCGCAGGACTGCCGCGAGCAGGAACTGTGCGGAGACGTCCTAGGCGCCAGGCGCTGTCTGCTGAGAGCCTGGAACCGAGCCGGTGCAGCCCCGGCCTCGCGGACCAGCTGCACCAGTTACACTGCAGCGGCCCGTGCCGCGTCCGCGCGTGCCCACGCGGAGCAGAGCGTGGGGCGGGCGCCCAGAGGAGAGGTCCAGGGAAGGCTTTGGAGGAGCTGCTACCCGAGCTGGGCTTTGACAGAACAGATAGGGCATTGCCCTAATTGTGGCCTGTGCGCAGGTACTCAGGTGTTCTCCGCTGAGGCTTACCCATTATTTAGTGCAAGTCTAGCAGGACCTGTAGCCGTACGAAACTTCACTTGTCCCGCTCTGGTGGATCATACGTCACTTTGAATTTTGTCTTCTAGAAGCCGCTGCGGTAACACACCACCTATGACATTGATCCCAGCGTGTTTCAGTTACACGTTTCGTCTCGCCTTTACCTGTGCGGAAACATGTATTTAGAGCAGCTACGTGAGTTGGCAAAAGTCACCTAGGTAATAACAGGCCAAGCCAGGAAACGTCTCTTTCCCCTGCACCGCGCTGCCGCCCGTTGGCGCTCATCTGAGATGATGCCTGTGAGCCAGCTCCTGGCTGTCTATGCCTCCCCATCCTGGGTGTCAGGCACAGCTCCGGCCCCTTTGCCCTCTGAGTGACAGGATTAGGAACCAAGTTGTTCTGGGTTAACAGTATCACTTAGAGATAGGTTTTTCTATGATCTTCCGTCTCTTGTTTCTCATCTCAGGGGTATCTGTTCCTGTGTCTCTGTCTTTCACTCATTTAGGACTCAGTGATAACTCAGATTCTGAAGTCTTTCTGGTTCTTGTTTAATCACCCCAGGAATGCCTGAGGCCCATAGATGCCCTTCTTAAATTGAGACCAAAAGTTTCTAGTTTTTCTAATGCTCATGAAGATGATTTTCCCCTCAAACAATACACTTCATAATGAGTTGTTATATTTTATGTTCCGGTTTCTAATATGTCTTAACTCCTACAGCGGTACGTTCTAAAGTTGCAAAGGTGTAGTATTTCTAGGACTTGAACTATATGCAGTAATGAAGTAGCCTGAGAATCAGTGGAAGAAAATAATTTTTAGGTTTCATCCATCTAGTTTATAATAAAGTGGCTTGAACAGTACCCCCTTCGTAAGTTGGAAGTTTCCTGAATTTCAGTATGTCTTAATTCTAACATTACTATTTGCATTTTTAGCCTTTATGGATCTTTTTAAACAATTTTCTTCATTGCAGCTATTTATGATCTCAGAACAAATTGTGATTGGCGTACATAGTGACAATGATCTGTCATCTTTGTTCTGTCAGGGTTGACTGTATTTGCCAAGTCTCCCATGCTACAAGTAAAGGGGAAAGCACACATATGCTCTCCGTGTGGCTGTTGGTACATGTGTCTGAGGTTCCTGCTCAGGCGGGTTTAAATCTCAGTTCCGAGCGCTCTCTGAACGATTCATTTCCTATCCGACATTTCTCTAGGCCGTTGTTGTTCGTTTGTCCCAGAGGACCATTAATACCCCCTTTTTCATTATTGATGACATGTGGGTACCCATTAGGGAAGTAGATAATTCATTGTGTGGTGTCTCCCGCGCACTGATAGCTGCTTGTGTTTCCACGTTCGCCGTTCGGCTGCCATGATTTCTTCACTTCCCCCTGCTTAGCAGAAAAGGATATACGTTGATGTCAGAGGACTGGACCTGAGCGCTGTAGTACTTACGTGATTGGAAACTGAATTCCCTGTAGTTGGTGAGCAGCATCAAGGAACCCTCCTGTTCCTTGTAATCTGGCCTTCAGCAGTGACCCGTGGAATTGATGTCTATGGTTTACAGCCTTCACGTGACCCCATTCTGTCACTGGAGGTATGCTTGTTAATGAATGATCAGTTTTTAGTTTTAAACAAGCTGTTCCCCAAATTACCAGTTTGAGATAGACTTAAGGGCCTTTAAAAATAGTAGTACGTTCACGATCGAGGACTTCCTCCATTGCGTGTGTATAATTGGTGAACCTTCAGTCAAAGTGTCTGGGGGAATTTGTCTTTCACGTACAGGTAAACATTTCTGAACTTTTCAAAGATCTTGGGCTGTTGGCAGAATCCGTAAATCCCTACACACTGTATAATACAGCGTAAGCACTTGCAATTAAAATAATTAAAATAATTAGCATTAATTTTTTTGTGTGAGAATTCCAACTTTTATTAAAATATGATTTTAAGTACGATCGAAAGAATAACATATTTGTCTGATTTACTCTGCTAGTTTTTAAGGCAATGATAATTAAAATGTATTCATTCCCGTAATTTAAGTTTTCTTGACATATTTAAGGTTTTTTTTCTTTATAATTTGTGGATAAGATATAGCTGGATAGAGAACTGATCTGAGTAGATTACAGACTTCAGAGGGAAGTGGTAATATTTTTGGGCAAGGAAAAAGTTGATGGTGCTTGTTACTCTAGACTTGAGATTAATCTTTAATGTAGCATTTGCCATTGTGTACATTACTTTTTTTTTTTTTTAAAGATTTTCATCTATTTATTTCACAGACAGATCACAAGTCAGACAGAGATCACAAGTAGGCAGAGGCAGGCAGAGAGGGAGGGGGAAGCAGGCTCCCCGCTGAGCAGAGAGCCCGATGCAGGGCTCAATCCCAGGACCCTGGGATCATGACCTGAGCTGAAGACAGAGGCTTTAACCCACTGAGCCACCCAGGCGCCCCTGTACATTACTTTTTATTAGACTAACCTGAGTTCCATTAAGTAAAGCAAAGACAAGACATTTCAGAGTTCATCAAAACGCATGATAGTTCCCTGTGTATTCCTGACTCTCCTTTCTCCCCTCTCAGTAATAACATACTCCTAAAACGTGCTATGTTTTATGTGGAGGTTGCTCAGCCAAAGTTATTTTTTACAACTTTAACTCTGTGTGCTTTAAAAATGTGTTACTTTGACATTAGTGTTCTGGGAAGGAGACTGAAAATGTATGATGAATAAAATATTTCACAAACCTCAATTGAAATACAAAATCACTGTGTCTGTGCACATTGGAGATTTCTAGAGATTCATTTTTAATCTTGGTGCATACTTAACCTCTCTCACTAACTTTTCAATTACTCATTAAAGCCATATAACTGGGCCTTCCAACCTTCTACTGTACTAGTTAACAAAGACTATTTATAAACTAATTCTTATTTTCCAACTCTACCTTTAATTTTTCTCTGTCACCTATAAAATCGAATTTGTGAGAACTTAGGGATTATTCAGGTAACAGCTTCCTTCTGCAAATGTGGGAACCAAGATCCAAGGTAACAAAGTGATAAGTGGGAATACCCATTCAGAATGGGTCGCCGCATTTAAATGTGGACTTGGCTAGTGATCTAAGAATGTGTGAGTGAAGCAGGAGCCTCACCTGGAGTGACACAGAACTTTTGCCTAGGCGGAAAGTTTTCCCTCCAGAGTTTGCCATCTGTCTTCTGTTTATGATCCTTGGGAACCTGAAGAATGCTAGGTATTTTTATTAAAGGTATTTCACTTCCAGAATGTAGCAAGTTATAGCAACCTGTCTATATTATAATGCACAAAATATTTAAATTAATGTAGTACATTGTTTTTTGGGGGGGATTTTTCTGGTTTTATTTTATTTTTTAATTTAATTCCAGCAGAGTTAACATACCGTATTATATTAGTGTCAGGGATTTTTTTTTCCTGGGGATGCAAAAATGGTTCATTATTCTCAGTCAGCATGATGCAACACATTAACAAATTGAAGGATAAAAATCATAAGATCATTTCAGCATTCAGAAAAACCATTTGAAAAAATTGGACATCTGATTTCATGATAAAAACTCTCTACAGAGTGGGATAAGGGGATCTATTTCAACATAATGAGGGCCATACGTATATTAAACCCACAAGTAACATCCTACTCAGTGGTGAAAGACTGAATGCTTTGCACCTAAGACAAGGAACGAGCCAAGGAAGTCCACTTGCCCCACTTTATTCTCCCTAGTACTGAAGTCCCAACTGTAGGACTCTTCTTCGATGTGACCCCTGCTTTCCCTTAGTCGTGGAATTTGTTCCATCAGTCTTCAAGTGGATTTCTGGGGTGTTTAGGATGATTTGACAGTTACCTAGTTCTCCCCCGTAGCACCTCATTCTTAATCTGAAGGAGACACGTTTCTGGAGGAAAAAGACAGTAAGGTTATGTAGTTAGACACTTCGGAACAGTGGTTTTCCGACTCTGTGGTCTCAGAACCTCTTTACATTTTAAAGAATTATCAAGGATGCCAAAGTGGTTTTGTATATGTGTACTCTAGAGAGAGATATTGACTGTGTTAGCAATTAAAGCTGGGAGTTTCTAATGTATATAACATTTTAAAATGGCAGTAAAAAGTTCATTACATGTTAATGTGTTTTTTTGTCAAGAGCAGTTGTTATGAGGAGTATGGCATTGTTTTACATTTCTGTAAGTATCTTTAATGTCTGCTTAATAGAACGTAGATTATCATGTTTCTGTATTCATTCTCAGAAGGCAGGTTGTTTCGGGTGAACTATATGAAGCAAATCATGTTCACACAAACTTGTAAAGAGAGGAGTATTATGGATATCTTTGATAATTGGTCTGATACTCAACAGGTGGTAGTTTCTTAAGGGCTGGGTACATGGAATCTCTAACTTGGATCAAAGAATTTTTGTCTTTGTTACATTAAAATCCATTGGTTTATCTTACAACAAATTGTTACTCCTGCTTGATGATGTGACAGCATTCATTGCTCATTTGGAACATACTTGTTTGCTGTGTTGGGAAGATTGTTTCAAATGTTGGTAATCTAAAAGGTTATCAGAAATTGCATTTGCTGGGACCATCACTACCGTGATGCCTGCTGGAAAGCCTCTGAAGTCATGGGAGGCTGTTGGCAGCTTCACATTCGTTTTCCATAACATGTCTGCAGGCACTTAAGTCTGAATAACCATAGTTTGTCAGTGGTCTTTTTAAGTAACATTGTTGTCACCTAAAAAAAAGCTGCTAGTTCAGCTCACGACTCTGAATTTCAGTGCAGGGCACTAGGGCTTTTTGTGTCCTCTCCATTTTGTCACACATTCATCACACAAAATGTTAAAGATGTGTACTTATTGGCTGAGATATAACTAAATTAATAATTTTTACGGCTTTTTCAGTGACATCCTTAAGTAAAACTGACTTTTGGTTCCTCTCCTGGAGTTCCTGGGGTAAAGAATAGGACTCCTGGACTCCTCCTGCCTCTGGGTGCCACTGCCTTGATTGTTGCTCAGGCGGCTGCAGTCCTCCAGCATTGGTTTCATACCATTAATGCAGCAGTGAAAAGGCAAATAGTACCTTAATGTAATTATAACATGGATCTTGAAGATACCTCAGAAGGGTCTTGTGGCCCCTAGGACTGTGCACTGCAACCACTGGCATAGAAAGGTCTGAGGCCTAATAAGGACCTTAAAGATCATCCGCTTTGTCTGCCCTGATTTCCTGGATACTGTGATGGCCAAGTATTTACTTAGATTATGCTTGAATAATCCTGCGAATAATTGTGCTAAATAATAAAAATAAGTGGCATAGACAGCTATTTGATGGCAAGTAAGAGAAATCCTTAATCATGGAGTTGTACTTTGTCCTGTTTTTAAAATTTCCGTAAATTTCCACTTGGTTTCTGTAAGTAACCAAGCATGGTGAAATGTAGAGATGACTCAAGTTCTGTTGTAAAGGACACATAGTTGCTGTATTTAAGGGCAGTTGTGATCTTTGATTGTCTTCGTGTCCTCTGCAATTAAATCAGTGTATGTTAGACACGCACTGTGTCTAACAGTGCCTCTGTTTCCTGAGTAGATCATGAGCCGCTTGAGAGTTACAGGAGGAGATCACGAGCTGCTAGAGCAAGCACTAGGTGTTTATGAAATATCAGCAGCCCATGGTGGCGAAGCCCTGTCATGCACGTGGTAGGATCTGCACGTATTGGTGGCGTTGTCTTTCATCTTTAAGTAGCGGGTGGGATGCCCTGGAATCTACCAGGCCTGGGAAACCAACTCTGGGTCGGCTCCAGAGGCCTGGGCGGCTTTGAGAACGAACCTCCATGGGGATTTGTGGTTGTGTTATGAGGACTCATGTCATTGACAAGGGACGTGACTTTGGTACTGGTCTCTCTTGCTTATCTTTTTTTTTTTTGAGCATCAACTTAGACAATATTTATTTAAATAAAATGGAACCGTTTGCAATTCGCCCAAGTACATAGAAACGAGGGAGCGCCTGAGGTGATTAATGGAGGTGAGCGCTCCTGTCACTGGCTCTGTACACTGCGCTCACACTGCAGCCAACGTGATCTTCTGCCAGCTTCACGGCTTCAGATTGTTTTTTATTTTTAGTCTTAAATTGGGGACTATGTACTCACAGTGGTCTAACATTTACATACCTGAAGCACATGGAGCACTAAAGGTGAATGAAACAAGTTAATCAGGACCACAAATTCTCAAGGTGATCATCCCCAGATCTGGGAGTTCTGTTCATGATCAAAGTACTTCTATTGTACATCAATATGTTGCTGATATTTCAAAACCATTCTTTCAAAAGGAAAACAATCATATTTACTTTGTCTAAACATTATAATAAAAATTAGTAATGCTTCTAACATAATTTTTTATTTTTTATTTTTATTTTTATTTTTTTAGATTTTTATTTGAGAGAGAGAGAGAGCAAGGGAGAGAGAGCTCCAGCAGGGGCGGAGGCAGAGAGAGAGGGAGAGAAGCAGACTCCCTGCTGAGCTGGGACCCTGACTTGGGGCTCCGTCTCCTGACCCGTGATCATGATCTGCGTCAAAATCAAGAGTTGGCCACTTCATTGACTGAGCCACCCAGGCGCCCCTCAATAGATCATTTCTTGAGAAGTGCTTAGTAATATCCGTTTGATGACTCTGATCATTTCATCTAAATAAAAAGCACAAGATTATTTTTAATGTCGACTTTTATCATTCAAAGTCAAGACCTGTGCATGTTTTAATGATGTGCTTATTTTTTGAAACTATCACACGTTAATTAAATTTTAGTTTACGCATTATTATATATTGAACTCCAGAATTTCACCTGTATTTTTTTTAAAAGTATTTGTTTGCACACCATGCTTTTCTTTATTTCTTTTATTTTTTTTTGGTAATTAACATAAAACATACAAAATGTAAGGTGAGAAGGATGTGGTTATTTGTAGATAAGTTTGAGGTGTCAGTGAGCATCAGATACTCAAGGAACAGATAAATTGAGATTGGAGATGGAGTAGACATAGAGAATTGAAGTAAGTCTTGCACAAGTGCCATAGCTGGGGCCGTGAGAAAGAATGAGATCGCTGAGGGCAGGAAGGTAGACAGATGGACAGGACTTTGGAAGAAACGGACTTCTAGGGGTGTATCAGAGGGAGGAACACGGGATTTGGGTATACTGGGAACCAAGGAGGAGTCAGTGTTTAGTGCTGCTGAGGACTGTGACGTTGCAATGTGAATTGAGAAAAATCCATTGGATTTATTAGCAAATGAGGTTTATTTCTTTAAAAAAAATGTTTATTTTTTGTTAACATATAATGTATTATTAGCCCCAGGGGTACAGGTCTGTGAATCGCCAGGTTTACACACTTCACAGCACTCACCATAGCATATACCCTCATAACCCCACCACCGTCTCCCTACCCCCTCCCCCCAGCAACCCTCAGTTTGTTTTGTGAGATTAAGAGTCTCTTATGGTTTGTCTCCCTCCTGATCCCATCTTGTTTCATTTGTTCTTTTCCTACCCCCCCAAACCCCCCATGTTGCATCTCCGCTTCCTCATATCAGGGAGATCATATGATAGTTTTTTTCTCTGATTGACTTATTTCGCTCAGCATAATACCCTCTAGTTCCATCCATGTCGTCGAAAATGGCAAGGTGTCATTTCTTTTGATGGCTGCGTAGTATTCCATTGTGTATATACACCACATCTTCTTTATCCATTCATCTGTTGAGGGACATCTAGGTTCTTTCCATAGTTTGGCTATTGTGGACATTGCTGCTATGAACATTCAGGTGCACGTGCCCCTTTGGATCACTACGTTTGTATCTTTAGGGTAAATACCCAGCAGTGCGATTGCTGGGTCGTAGGGTAACTCTATTTTCAACTTTTTGAGGAAACTCCATGCTGTTTTCCATGATGGTTGCACCAGCTTGCATTCCCACCAACAGTGTAGGAGGGTTCCCCTTTCTCCGCATCCTCGCCAGCATCTGTCGTTTCCTGACTGGTTGATTTTAGCCATTCTGACTGGTGTGAGGTGGTGTGAGGTTTACCTTTTATGAGAGACCGTGATGAGGGCTCATGCACCAGATTCTTAAATATTAAGTGGAGAGTTCCTGGAGTGGTTAAAGCCACAGGTAGACGGATTTGAGAGACATTTGACATGCAAGACCTTGTGTGATAGTGTAGTAAGAGCAGAACTGAGAAATGGGAATAAGTCAGATATGTAAGATGCAGCCATAAGGTTAAAACAGTAATGTACAAGCATGGAAGATGAAGAGATACTGGTTGACTGAGTTTCTGTCGCCCGTAGGTCTAATGCTCTTTCCCTCCCAGCAACGCTTCTAGTTAGTATAAACTTTGGTTTAACTTTGAATATATAGTCTCATCATTTCTGTTGGTTATTCAGTATACTAAGGTGATATCAGCAAATGCATTTGGGCATACAAAAGAACATGGCAGATAATCCATCTCTCTTGGCAACACATTTCATAAATGTTTTGCCCTATAAATGCCCCCCATAAAATGTACAGTTGCCTTGCTTATTGTCCATGACCGGCAGCAGTGGTCTTGGGTTCAAATGGATATTCACACTCAAGACCTGATAGGCCATACCTGGTGCTCTCTCTTTCTTCTTTTTGAAAGATACGGATGCAGAACGCAGCACATCAGCATCAGGTGTATAGTTCCCCAGTAATAGCTGAGGTTAGAGGAAAGATGACGTGGGGGGAGCACGTGCCACCCTGACCTAGCTGCTTCCTGCTCCGTGGGAGGTGGTATCTTTTGTAACAGCATCAGCGCGTTGCATCCAGGTGCGAAGAACACGGCAGTTCCGAGTCCAGCCCCCACCGAGAGAAGGCTTCTCTATACTTCCTGCTGGACACGGGGAGCCCTACTCAGTGTTTGCTCAGTCCGGATGGAGCTCACCACTAGGGGTCAGGTTTACCACAAGTTTACCAGCTTAGGAAAAGCTGGCACCCCACCTTTATGAGGTTTCCAGGGAAACAGTACCAGAAGGTTAACCAGAGGTCATTTTTTCATGCTGGAGAAAAGGCTTTGTTAACCCTTTACTCACACTAAGTTACTGACGGAATATATGGAAAACTTGCGTATCACCAGCTGTATGATCTATGAAGTGGACTGTATTAGAGGCACTGTTCGTTTTCATTGCCTTTCATAACGTCTGGGTCTACACGAAGTTGTTTTTACATATGCCAGCAGGTGGCTCCAGTAACTGTATTTTGCAGATAGTTTTAATACATTTAGTAAATAAAAAAAAGCCCTTCCATATATTAGGTTTGCTTGCTCCAATTCTTTAAGACCATAAGAGCATAGAAGTGGGACACAGGCTAGGGAGTGGAAATTATTAGCAAATTGGGTTAGGTAAAAATAAGGCAGTCTGTGAGTAGAGGTCTCTTTCTAAACCACCAGTACGCCAAAGCATAATAAAGAGGAGACAGCAGGGATGCCTGGGTGGCTCCGTCAGTTAAGCATCTGCCTTTGGCTCAGGTCATGATCCCAGGGTTCTGGGATCCAGCCCTGCACTGGGGCAGCCTGCTTCTCCCTCTCCCTTTGCCTGTTGCTTCCCCTGCTGTGTGCTCCCTAGCTTGCTCTCTGTCAAATAAATAAAATCTTTAAAAAAAGAAAAAAAGGACAGCATACACACTTCAGAGTAGTTTTTATTTACCTGTCCTTAAAGTTGTTTTCTATTTGATGTTCCTCCAAATGGATTGACTTTGATTCTGTCTTCCACGGTTTAAGAATATAATATGTTTATCACAAAGTCATTTAGTTAAGGTGACTTTTCAGGAAAGGTGAAATTTTATGGAAAACTGCAAATTTAATTCCTCTTATTTCTAACCGCAAGTGAACCCAAATATGCCATATTTCTGATGTCCCGTCCTAAATATATATATATATACACATATATGTATATATATACCCAGTGCTCAGAATACAGTTATGTTTCCTCAGAAGTCTAATAAGTTAGGTATGTTACTGGATTGTTCATTCAAAAAACATTTTAGTCTTGAATATATGTAAAGTGGTGTACTACCCAGTAGGGAATAGAGTAGTGAAAAAGAGAAAGACAGTTCTTAGCCTTATAGATTTAAGTTCAGTGTTGTATGTTGAAATTAGAAATTACAGAGGCTGCTTTAAAAAGATAATTTTTCTAAGTTCGAATAATTGAAAATTGTAACTATTTTTTCTATTTATTTGATATATTTGTGTATATGAGACAGTGCAGTAGTTTTTGTTTGGTTTGAAAATTGGTCATTTCTTGATTATCCAGAATATAGGGGCCCTTATCAAATTTCTAGATTTGCGTGGTACATTCTGATGTTGATGTTAATTTGAGCAGAACATGCTTAAGAACATAGTAGAACAGCTAGAAATACCAGTCACACAAGGAAATACAGTTAACTTATCTCTAGCATTTGTAAGTGCTTTCTAAATTAGTTTCATTTGGTAATGCTGACTGACCTTATATATAGGCATTTCAAAAATTCTCATTCTACTGAAAAGGAAATTTAGACTGGAAATAAGTGATAAACATAAGATTATTCAGGAAATACATGGTAGAACAGAATTTAAGTGGATGAAATTTTACTGTTTTTTTTTTTTTTCCTACTAAGTCACCAAATAAATGGTATTTGAGTTACTCCTCTCTCTGATAACCATCATAAATGATTGGCTCTAACCATGAAAAAGATAGTAAAATTGTTCACTAAAGAAATTTCCTAAATGGTGTCTTATTTTCCAAATAGTGCAATGCTCTAATATGTGTGTATTTTATCCCAAACCCTGTTAATCCTAATCATTACACACACAAAAAAATTTTTATTTTGATGTAAAAAGTTAATGCTGGTGTGCTTTTACATTTCTCCATTACACCTGTTGGGTACAAATGAAAATCATTGCTATCACTTATAATTAAAAAATAAAAATAAAATTAAACAGTAGATGAAAAGTTTAAGTGGGCCAGGTGTGTTGTTGAGACTTACCCACTGTGTTGAAGGAGTAGAGAGTAGCCTTGCCTGGTCTGAGCGCTGTGGATGAATAGCTGTCATACGTTGTAAAGGCATTGATTGATTATTGATCCGCAGAAGTTGTCAGTATTGAATGTGATTGGCATATCTGGCCGCTATAATGCAGCCACTTTCCATCTGGTTTTTAACCATTTCTTGGTACCCGCTGCTCAGGGATGCCTTCTGTGATCCCTAAGCTTGAATTTTTGTTTTACCTCACATACCTGCTTCTCCCTGGCTTACCATGGAGCTCATGTAGTAAAACTTGCTACAACTGGGTGGCAGTGTTGATTGCAGAGAAACTTCAGAAAAATGCCCTGTTGGTATATGTTCACAGTCATTTGGAAAAGAACTCAAATTTGAAAGTTTGTGTTTAGCGAAATAGTAAGATATGTTTGGTTAGGTAATGGTGAAGATCAAATTTGTTAAGTTATCTAACTCATCTTTATAGCCAATCAAGTTTAACTTGGTTTTATGATTTTTTTTCAGTGTTTAATTCAGTGAATGAAAATGTCACATTTGTTAGCTTATGGGATACAGGAAAATTTAAAAAATCAGCCATTAACATTAAATGTAAGAATAACCTCTTTATTGTAGTTTTATTAGTGAGTAAAAGAGAATTTAGTATTTTTTTAAGAAAAGAATATGCAGTAGGGGAAAGTTTCTTCAACAAATGGCGCTGGGAAAACTGGATGTCCACATGCAGGAGAATGAAACTGGACCACTATCTTACACTGTAAACAAAAATTAACTCAAAAGGATTGAGGACTTTTAAGACCTGAAATCATAAAACTCCTAGAGGAAAACCTGGCCATAAGCCCCTGACATCTGTCTTGGCAATGATTTTTGGATCCGTGACACCAAAAGCGGGCGCAGCAAAAGCACAAAATAATTAAGTGAGACTGCATCAAACTAAAAAGCGTCTGCCCAACAAAATGAAAAGACAGCCTACTGAGTGGGAGAATATATTTGCAAATTATATATCTGGTAAGGGGTTAGTCTCCGAAGTATATAAAGAACTTACACAACCCAATAGCAGCAAAACAAACAATTTGAATATGAAATGGACAGAAGATCTGAATAGACATTTTTCCAAAGAAGTCATACAGATGGCCACTAGGTATATGAAAAGATGTTGAGCATCACTGATTCTCAGGGAAATAGAAATAAAAAGCCACAGTGAGTTATCCCCTCATATCTGTCAGAATGGCCGTTATCAAAAAGACAAGAAATAAATGTTGGCAATGATACGGAGAAATGGAAACCCTTGTGCCCTGTTGTTGGGAATGTCAATGGTGCAGCCACTATGAAAAATAGTATGGAAGTTCTTCAGAAAATTAAAAACATAACTACCATATGATCTGGCAATTCTCCTTCTGACTGTTTATCCAAAACCACTGACTCAAAAAGATGTGTGGACCCACATGTTCATTGCAACGTTATTTACAACAGCCAAGATATGGAGACAGCCTAAATGTCTGTGGATGGCTGGAGAAAATGTCACGCATACAAACCATGAAATATTGCCAAGCCATAGAAAAGAATGAAGTCTTACGGTGACCTGAGAGCATTGTGCTTCCTGAGCTAAGTCAGTGAAAGACAAAAAAAAACAAAAGCCCCAAAACTAACTCCCCTCCCACACCGAAAACAAAACAAAACAAAAACCCCAAACCCCAAGTTCATAGATAGAGAGAACAGATTGTTGGTTGCCAGAGTCAGGGATGGATGAAATGGGTGAATGTACAAACTTCCAGTTGTAAAATAAATAGCCATGGGGATACAGTAAACTCTTTGGCAGTTATCGTTAATACTGTATTGCATATTTGCAGGTTTTAAGAGAGTGGATCTTAGAAGTTCTCATCACGGGGGAAAACAAATTTTCCAGTTGTGTATGGTGATAGATGTTAACTACTTACTGTGGTGATCATTTCCCAGTATGTATAAGTATCCTTATCCTGCACACCTGAAAACAACACAATGTTACGTGTCGAAGCTCAGCACAAATTTTTTTTTTCTCAGCCTACCTAGCTCACTGGTGGGCACAGGAGGAGCTTTGGAATCAAGCCTGTCGGCCTCTGGCCTCTTCTGCCCGAGGAGCTGGGAGTGCAGCTGTTGTCTTATGCCCCTGAGCCGCCATCCCCTCATATAAAAATGTGGGAACCTGGCATCAACCAGTTCTGCTGTCAAGTCAAGGAGAATGCCTTAATGAAAGTACCAGGCAGTAATTAGGCACTTTTTTTAAAAAAGGAGCATAATTTGATAAGTATTTGTGTTTCATAAATACAGTAGGGGAAGGAAAAAGGAGACTGATGAGAACAGAAGCAACAAGGGGAATTAGAGCAGCAGTGGGTTGTAGCCTTCAGAGGATTCTCCTAGCAGCATAATTTATTGTATCATGGATCTAACGTTTTAAGTAACGTATGTTGAATTACTGATTCTTTCTCTCTCTCTCTCTTTAGGATACTTTCGGAGAGTGGCCATGGAAAAGTCCTGGATGCTGTGGAACTTTGTGGAAAGATGGCTAATAGCCTTGGCTTCCTGGTCTTGGGCTCTTTGCCGTATTTCTCTTTTACCTTTGATAGTGACTTTTCATCTGTATGGAGGCATTATCTTACTTTTGTTAATATTCGTATCAATAGCAGGTATTCTGTATAAATTCCAGGATGTCTTGCTTTATTTTCCAGAACAGCCATCTTCTTCACGCCTTTATGTTCCCATGCCCACTGGTATTCCCCATGAAAACATTTTCATCAGAACCAAAGATGGAGTGCGTCTAAATCTTATTTTGATAAGATATACTGGAGACAGTTCGCCCTATTCCCCAACTATAATTTATTTTCACGGGAATGCAGGCAACATAGGTCACAGGTTACCGAATGCGTTGCTTATGTTGGTTAACCTCAAAGTCAATCTTCTGCTTGTTGATTATCGAGGCTATGGGAAGAGCGAAGGAGAAGCCAGCGAAGAAGGACTCTACTTGGACTCTGAGGCTGTCCTAGACTATGTGATGACTAGACCTGACCTTGACAAGACAAAAATTTTCCTTTTTGGCCGTTCCTTGGGAGGAGCCGTGGCTATTCACTTGGCCTCTGAAAATTCACACAGGATTTCAGCCATTATGGTAGAGAACACGTTTCTAAGCATACCACATATGGCCAGCACTTTATTTTCCTTCTTTCCGATGCGTTACCTTCCTTTATGGTGCTACAAAAATAAGTTCTTGTCCTACAGAAAAATCTCTCAGTGCAGAATGCCTTCTCTTTTCATCTCTGGACTCTCTGACCAGTTAATTCCGCCAGTGATGATGAAGCAACTCTATGAGCTCTCCCCATCTCGGACTAAGAGATTGGCCATTTTTCCCGATGGGACTCACAATGACACGTGGCAGTGCCAGGGCTACTTTCCTGCCCTCGAACAGTTCATCAGAGAAGTCCTCAAAAGTCATTCTCCGGAAGAAATGGCAAAAACTTCCTCTAACGTAACAATCATCTAATGTTGTTCCTTTTGATTCATGCACTGTATTTTAATTTGTGCAGAATGATAAAGAATGTTCCTTCCTAGAAGTGTGTTATGTCTGTACTTGTCTGAAGAGTGACATTAAACTTTGAAAGGACTTCAGTGCTCCTCTAAGATGATCCAAATAGTTTTTTACATTTGAAGAACTAGAATTCTTGGGATTCTTTCATACATTTTCATCCAACCTTTCAATGTGGTTATGTATCCATACCTTTAGTTTAATATGCCAGTGTAATAGCATATTGTATTCAAAAGTTTCTTGTGGCCTGAGTGGTGTGCTGTGTGTGACACTCGGGTTAATGGCGGCGTGCGGAAGGAGAGCTGGAAACGAGAAACCTTTGAGTATTCTGCCTTTAGTAAATTCCGGGACAATCATGGTAAGCAAACGTAGTCTGTTAACTGCATTCTTCCCCTTAACAGTTAAAATGAAATGCATGATGGTATTTTATTCCTTGAATTATGCAATGCAATGTTTTTAATGTAAATACTACCGGTCATATACCAATGTATATGGTAACCTGGGTCATATCTATTTTTATGTAAACTCTATTTTGTTCTTGGCAAGAAGTGAAATTGAGGCCTGTGTGCAGGTTGCCATTGACTTTTGCTCTGACTTTTGAATGCTGAGATCCAGCTTTTTCTTACAAATAAATGGGACCCCATTTTTTCAATATAAATGTACCGTGTTTTGTTAGGTACAGTCTGGATCATGGCATGTAAAAATAGAAATTTAGAATTTTACTGCAGCTTTGATGTGCATATTTGAACTTTTTAACATTTGTAATTTTGGTGGCAAAGAGAATTTTAGCTTCTGTCAGTTTTGTACGTCTACAGCTAAACCACTAATAGCAGTCATAATGACAATTAGAACTTGTTTAAGAATTAAATTAGCAAGTCTTACATTACATGATTGTACATACTATTTTACAGAAATTCCCACATTCGAGTTTTAAGTCCAGTATCTAGGTATATCTAGCCCACTAAAGTCAAGGTATCATTTATTGGACTTTCTGAAAATAAAAGTTACAAAAACAAAAGCAAAAAAGCTGTTCTTTGGTTTAATGTTTCAGTTGTTATGATAGCATTGAAAGACAGTTTCAGGAAGTCTTATTTGCTTTTCTCCTACATGTAGGAATGTGGGAGTGAAGGAACTATAGAGCTTTTTCTTACAGAACCTACTACCAGGTTTAACAATTAAGTGGCTAGAAGTGAGAAGTAGCATTTAGAACATATAGAAGAGTAAGAAAAATCTTACTTAAAAAAAAAAAAAGAGCCCCTTTAAACTTGCAGGATTTACCTTAAAAAATATAATCTATGAGGTATTATTGTGCTAAGTTGTTTCAAGTCGTCCTCAAAAATTAGGAGTAATTGAGCTCTGTCCATTACATTACATCAGCTTTAACATACCATATTTTGAATATTTCAGCTATATTTATTGACTTTGTGCAAGTAGCTAGAGCAGAGAAATAGTGCGTCAGCATTCTTGACCTTAATTGTAAAATCTTTCCATGGAGATAAGGCTAGAAATACTGTTGCCAAATAGCATCCTTATTCACTTTATGTCAGTATTTAGAAAAAAATACATTCTAGCAAGTATGATTGCTAAAGGACGCTGTTTTTCTATAAATTATTGTTAGAAAGTCGTGCTTTTAAAAAAAAAGTTGGTAATGCATATCATGGAAGGTATATTTTTATGTATAAATTAACCGTGATTAAAGGAGACTTTTCATCTTGTCAATCATTGCTATGTAGAATGACTATCCTAAATAGTAATGTATTCAAAAGAAAAGAGTTGATACAACAAAGATACGACAAAGGTAGTGTCCTTAGACGTGAGCTTACTTGGCACACCCTAGACTTGTATCATTCTTTGAAGCTTATGAGCTTACGGAGCACCTCTGTGTGTCCCTGTGATGACCCAGTCTCCCGCTTGGGGAGGGGCTTGTCCACGTCAATTGTCAGGTTTGTCCTTACGCTGCTCTCGTTTATTTCCTTTGTTAGGGTTCATAAAGATTTCGTTTTTGTTTTCCCTAAAGCCAGGATTTCTAAAGTCCTAAAGTGCTCGTGTCCACCCCACCTTCATCCCCTTGGGATTAAGGGGCGTTTCTTCCTGCGACTGAGTTCTGGAAGGCTGTGTTTCGGGTTGTCCTACATCCTTCTTTCCTGGCTTGTGTACTTGAGATTTCCTTAGATGGGGAGATGGTGTCCATGAAGCCCATGGCATCATTTTTTCAAAACATATCTAATTTTGTGGCCAGAACAGTTTGTCTTAATCCAGCGTGAATTCTTCATGGGTCACTCCTTCATTTGGACCCAGTCTTGGTGGGAATAGAAGTGTTTCTGCCTTGTGTATTAATTTCTGGCTTGTTTTGGAAGAGCAGCTGTAAGAGATTAGGAATGAATTTTAAGCTATTAAGCTACTATAATTTTGGAAATCCTAGAATGATTTTAAATATGGCAAAATACAAATTGCATTTAGATCAAAATTCATTATTTTAAAAGGGATTGTTGGGAGAGGGGTGAATGGCAAAAAGAATACTAAAAAGGATTTGCAAAAGATGGGGAGAAAAAATTGGTGACAGGTGAAAGATAAAAGATGCTAAAGGAATGGAACTAGCTGGAAAGGGAATGTGATCTGGTTCTTGAGTGTAGGTCCAGGAAATCATTAACTGAAGAGATTGGCAGAAAGGATACCTGATAGTACAAAACAACACATCTGTGTGCAAGACGTCTCTAGCCAAGAAAGTGACTAGAGCATCTGACGTTGCCAATAACCTTGACTGGAAAATCGATATTTTTACTGAAATATTATTTTCAGGGTTTTTTTACTGGGCAGCGTAAGCTTATTTTTTCATGATGAGCTGTGGATGCTTGATAATTACCCAAATTCCAGGTTTGGTAATATGTCAGTTACATTCTTTTGTTGAGAATTCATACCCCCGGATGCTTTTATATTCATCTTTTACTTGTGTAAGATTTAGTTTGAGGTGGAAATAGGTTTGTTTGGTCAAATTACAGAGTGAAGGCCAGTCAGCTTTATATAAATATTCTCACAATCTCAGTTGACGGGCAGTTTTTAGCGTTGAGTCCCTTTCTTCCTTAAGGTTGGGAAAAAATAAGGTAAACTTCTACCTAGGATGTCACAGAAGTCACTTTTAAAATTAGATCACGATTGAGATCTATGGAACTCTTGCACTGACCTCCTCCCTCTCCGTTTTTCCTATTATGTTTGACAAAATAATGAAGAGGAAAAAAAACAACAACTGTGAGAAATATTCGTTATAATGCTTTCAGATTATCCACTTAAATTTACGTATTTTCATATCACTCAGGTAAAGTTGGAAATGACAGAGCACAGACATCTATTTTTTAAATCAGTAGGGTAGAAAATGAAAAGTACTTCTGTTTATTTATATTACCATATATGCACATCATCTAAGCTAATCAGAAATAATATATTCATTTGTATAGCAAAATGAATTTATTCATCCTAACTACAGTCAACACGTTTTTGCCAAAAGGCACAAATATACCTCCATTTATATTTTGTATCTAAAAATGTAGTTTAAAAATAGGACTACTACGTATGAGACACTTTCTACAAAAAGTGCCATATACACATACGGTAACAGGGATGAGTGTGTGGTGTTCAACATAATTTCTAACAGTTTCTGTCAGTACAGTGAATACTGAAAAGTCAAGTTTTCAATTTACTCGAATATATCCAGGATAAAATAAGTTAACCCAGTTTCATGATGTAAATCATATTTTTGTTATTTGCCATATTTTATTTGAAGCAGTAATACAATTTTATAACTCAGATTTGAATGTTATCATACACGATGTGCTAGCCATGGCAAGCAAACATTTACATTTGTTTTTTTTTACAATAAATTTCTTTTAGAATATACTTTCTATTTTTCTGTACTGACATATGCAATAAATTGATAACATTAAAAGTTTGATTAATGTCTTAAGATAGTTTGTATTCAGTCTTTTTTTTCCCCTAGTTTTCTATTAACCTAAATTATATGGTAGGACATTAAGGTTTCCTAAGGGTTAAATAAAATTTCTGAATTCATATGGAAATTAATGAATTTTTATTATTGTAACGGTATGGATGATAAGTAGAAGTGAGATTTATATTCTCTTCCTTCATATTATCTTCCCACAGAAGACATTTAATGTAGGCTCATAGTAAATATTTTTTTTCAAAGGTTTTTTTTAGTTTTGTTTTTTTTTTAAGATTTTATTTATTTGACAGAGTCAGAGACAGAGAGCACAAGCAGGGGGAGGGGCAGAGGCAGAGGGAGAAGCAGGCTTCATGCAGAGCAAGGAGCCCCATGTGGGGCTCAGTCCCAGCACCCTGGGATCATTACCTGAGCCGAAGGCAGACGTTTTCACCGGCCGAGCCACCCAGGCGCCCCGTAAATATTTTCTATATATGAACCGCTGGTGAATGAATAGGCCCTAAAGCATTTGATGAGTTAAATGAATCTAGGAATGAGTACATTTTAACAATTGATAGTCCTGTTGCCTTCAGATTTCATGAATTGCTTTCTCACAGAATCCTGGTCTTTCTTCCTTTGTTACTATGGAGTTGGTGGTTTAGGACGATGTAAAATGGCCTGATACGCACTCAGTCTTTAAGAGTCTGTAGCTTGGTTTCTCTGACAAGAAACTCACCTGCTTCAGTAATGTCAGAACCAGTTGGATGATAGGAAATGTATGACAGACCATCTTAAATGGCCCCCGTCGAGTGGGGGTGAAGAGATCCTTTACCGGAGGCCACCATTCCATTGCAGATGTGGTGGGAGAGGCGATCGATCTCCCATGTACTTTCCTCAAAGACTGCTAACCTGAATCCGAAGAGAAAGTAGTTTTTTAAACCACTCGTTCTTATTTTTAAGAAAGATATTTTCACATTCCTATTTCACAACTCTTCCTTTACATTCTGTTACATGCTGAAAGTCATGAGCAAGTGGATCCGGTTAAAGAATATAACAGTTACCTTATTAAAGAAAAAGGAGGGAAAGACATTTTCTAAACACCTACAAGTGTAAGACCTGCATGTAGGGCATGTTAATGATCACGGAATCCCCACAACAAAGCTTTGAGTAAATCTCAAGAGTGATTTACTCGTTAGGAACACTTCCAAAAAGTTGGCTATAGATAAAAAATTAGGACTGTTACACAATAAGCCACATTTTCCCAGAGCATTTATATGTATTTCTGTGGGAGATCTAGAAGTTAACCTTATTAAGACTTCTCACTCTTTGTCAGCCCTTGATAAACAAAGCTCAAAAGGAATAGGGGCATCCATCTTCGTGTTGTGCAACAAATGCTTCTGAAACAGATCTCACTGTTTTTTTTCTCCAGTCTCACCATATGGGTCCCTGACATTATTTTATAATAGCTAGCACTTTTACTGAATGATTGTGACATACTAAGTATTGTTCTCACTCCTTTTTGACATTCAGTTCTTGATCACTGAATAGTGAACTGGTTTCTAACTTGGCTGGTCTCACTCCTTGATCTTTGTCCTGTTCTAACTTGCCAAAACCACTCCACAACTTTCCCTATCAGAGGGCACTTCCTGACTGCATTTCTCATTAGATCCGAGTCAGACTTCTTGGTCTATAGGGTCCTTCAGAAGGTAATCTTAACCTTCTTCTAAAAAGTAGCTACTCCTCTTTCATGAATCAAACTCATTTCTCTCCTATGCATTTACTTACACCCTGTGCCTCAACCTCTACATTGAATGTCCTTTCACCTTGCTAGGCTCCCACACCCATAACCCAAATTCACAGTAGCTTTAGGAAGAGTGTCTCTGCTTTCTGAAGATCATGGCACTCACTGCCTTTTGTAGTTTGGTACTTGATCATATTCAGTTTGGTTCTTTATTAACACACTGTCTCATTTCCCCTTGTATGTCTTGGCTTCTCAATAAATCACGGTGTGGCAGGCTGCCATGTGATTTCTTTCTGTCTGACAGAGCGCCTAGCACAGTGCTAAGCACCTTGAAGTGCTACGTGTGTTTTCCGTGTGGCCTGTGCTCACTGAAATTGGTCCACGCTTTTCCTTCTCTAAGAACGAAGAAGATGCACAAAGGCAATTCATGTAACATTGTATATTTCTTAAAGGTGTAGATCTAGAATAGCAGCAAGTGAAGGTAAACACACACACAGGCACTCGTGCACACACACACCCCCTAGCCAGTAATTAAAGTAGAAACATCAGAAGCTGCCTGTGTGATTAGATCACCCTTCAGAGGTATGCAGGGGAACGATTATGCAGGACATGTGACACTTGCAGGATCTAACTTCAGCTGAGCAGAGGAAAGAGACAAAGATGAAAACACACTTAAAAAGAGACTGCACAGAAGGAGGGTATGGAACAGAGATCAGACGTGATCACTAAGCCTGGCAGTAAATAGAGCTGATAAAGGGTAAGAAAGAAGGACTGCAGAGTTAGCAGGCACACTATTGGAAGGCCACAGGACCCCTTGTCATGGGATCTCTCTTTTGGGTGATAGAGATTATGTCCCAGTTTTGTTATCTTCCATTTATTTTTAATCATGTACCTGTAATTCACTTTTTAAAAATCTATCATGATCCCTATAGTCATTTTTTTAAACCAGTAAGGTATGCATTCAATGTTGCATATTGGTATTTTTGGTGGCCTTAATCCCAGGACATACTCCTTGGGGTTTTAGGAGTTCAAGGCTCCTCTGCAGCGACCCTGCAGGCAGGCCTCTGAACACAGGACGGACTGGGTTAGGAGAGAGCCCAGGGGCAAATTCAGCATCTCTGGAGCCAGTTGGTAAACAGTTGTGATTCTCACTTAAAGCAGACCTGAAGTTGAATGACAACTGTTGTAGTATTGCTAAAATTCCTTCCAGTCTTGTACTGTATTTTACCATTATCTGTTACTTGGGCTTCTAGCATTTTCCTCGTTAACATGAATTACAGACACACAAACATCAAGCAGACTAAACTTGAAGATGGGCACAGTTCTTCTCATCTCTCCTTACTGCCTTGGACACATAGCTGGAATTCAGTAAATACCCGATGAGCGAAAAATACCCCTTGGGTATAGCAAATACTCCAATATATGATGATATTGATGGAAAATATATGTCAGTACGCTGCACTCCAACGACATTATCTGTGAGAGCAGAAGCCCCCAGAGGAGTCTCTGTATCCATGTGTCCTCTCAAAAGCGTGTAAAGGCTGCAGTGTGCACTCCGAAGTTAAGCTAGGTTGTGAAGTTAAGACGAGTACAAAGGTCACAGCCTCATGCAAGTTGTGTTTTCATGACTGAAACGCAGAAAGGTTCGTGTATGTGACATACGTCATTAACTAGACTACCAGGTAGTCGGAATAGGTGGCAAGTGATGTTTTATACATTTTTTTCCATTAAGAAAAGAGAAGCTTGTCTTGAGGGGTGATTTAAGCATCTCCTATACTCTTGAAGAATTGTAGGTTCTAGGCAGGCTTCCTATAGGTCCTAACAGAACCGTCCTGTGAAGGCCGGTTTTGCTCAGTTTGACCTCATATTTGGTGTATGTATTTTGCATACCTTAATTACTTGTCTTCCATTTTCTGAGGGAGCTAATCTAAAATATAAACCATTTGTGTTCTAATATATAATTTGTTTCCCTTATTAGAATAATTGTCGCTTAGAGCCTAAAATGTTAGAACATATATTAATGAGTAACTCATTGCCCTTTAATTTTTATTTATTGTGAGTAGGACTGGAAGAGAAAGGCCGAGGGCAAATCTGCCTGAGGAATAGTTCATAAGAAGGTCACTTTAGCAAAGTGTGTTCTTATCTCCTACTGAGCTTTAGGAAAATGCAGAGGAGGAATGATCCTGGCATGTGAGAAAAGTATACACTTATATTATAATGTGGCACAGAAAATAGCCCTCCTTTTTTTTTTTTTTTCTTTTCTTAATTTACTTTCCTCAAAATTAAAGAGCCGTATGGCATCATGCTGAATTCCTCCTTCCTACTGAACCTCTCACTCCTTCCTCTGGAGATATTAGTGTTTCAAGTCTGCATTCCCCTTTCTTTACTCTTTACCCACGCTTTCATTGTGGTGGTGGTGTTAACCATCACAAATTTACAGAAGTTGAAGGTACAGTAAAAGAATTTTTAATGAAACATTTGAAAGTTCATCTCTAAGCTGATGCCCTGTAATCTCTGAATATTTTCATGTGTGTTTGCTGAATGGGTTCTCCACACATACGCATAATGCAACCATTAAAAACAAGAAATCAGCAAAGTAGATTACCTGATTCTCAGATCCCATATATCCCAATATCATTTATGGGAAAAACATCTTATGAGTATAGGTGCAAAAACCCTCAACAAAATACTAGCAAACTGAACCTAGCAGAATATGAGAGAACTATGGATCACAACCAAGTGAACTTTGTCACAGGAATACAAGGTTAGTCTAAATCTGAATTAATGAATGCAGGGGCATCTGGGTGGCTCAGTTGGTTAAGCGTCTGCCTTCGGCTCAGATCATGATCCCAGAGTCCTGGGATCAAGCCCTGAGTCAGGCTCCCAGCGGGAAGCCTGCTTCTCCCATTCTCTCTGCCTGCCGCTTTGCCCGCTTGTGATCTCTCTCTGCCAAATAAATCAATAACATCTTTAAAAAACAAATATGAATTAATGCAATACACTACATATATATTAGTCTGCTTGGGCTGCCATAACAGAATGCAGACTTGTGGTTTAAACAACAGAGATATACTTTCTCACAGGCTAGAGGTTCATGATCAAGAAGCCAGCGGATTCGGTTTCAGGTAAGAGCTCTCTTACTGGCCTGTAGATGGCCTCCTTCTTGAGTGTCTTCACATGGCCTTTCTTCTGTGAGTAGGTGGAAAGACATCTCTTCCTCTTCTTATGAGGACACCAGTTATCAAGATAGAGTGCCATGATTATAACCATATTTTATTTTATTCCTTTAGGGATTTTTTTTCCCTCATAAGAGGGAGAGTGTTGGGAAGGGCCAGAGGGAGAGGGAGAGAGAGAATTTCTTAAGCAGGCTCCGTGCCCTGCGCAGAGCCTGACACAGGGTTTGATCTCACAACCCTGAGATCATGACCTGAGCTGAAATTAGGAGTCGGCCGCTTAACCCACTGGGCCACCGAGGTTCTCCATCAGCTTTATCCTTTTAAAGGCCATGTCTCCCAATACAGTCACACTGAGAGTTAGGGATTCAACATAGGTATTTCTGGAGGACACAGTTTAGTCCATAACACTATATGAACACAAGAAAGCATTTGACAATATTCAACACACCATCTTGATGAAAGACACTCAACAAACTAGGAATAGAAGGAAACTTAAGCCCATAGTGAGCATTTACAAAATACTTGCGGCTAGCATCATACTTAAAGGTGAAAGACTGAAAACCTTCCTCCTTAAGATCAGGAACAAAACAAGGATATATACTCTTGCCACTTCTATTCAACATTATACCAGAGGCTTTATGCAGACCAATTAGGCAAGAAAATAAAATAAAAATTAGCCAGGTCAGAAAAGAAGTGGAACTATATGTTTATAGATGAAATGATTTCTATGTAGAAGATCCTAAGGAATCCACAAAAATCAGAACTAATAAGTGAGTTCAGCAAGGTTTCAGGATTTAAGATCAAGGTAGAGAAATCAATTTTATATCAATGCACTATTAATAAATACTCCGAACATGATAGTGTTTTGGGTTGGATTGTGTATTCCCCCCAAAACTGATTTTTGACGCAAGTACCAAGATTATTGGGAGGACAATCTTTTTAACAAATGGATGTGTAGACTGGATATCCACATGCAGATGAATAATTTGGATTCCTACATCATACCATATAGTAACTCAAAATGGAACAAATTCTAGAAGAAAACATAGCCACAATCTTTGTGACCTTGGATTAGGCAATGGTTTCTCAGGGATGACATCAAAACACAAGTAGCAAAAGAAAAAAAAACAGACAAATTGAGCTTGATATGAAAGTTTATTTTTAACTGTGCTTCAAAGAACATTATCAAGAAAATGAAAAAAACAACACATAGTGATAGAAAATATGTAGACATCACAAATCTGGTAAGGGACTTGTCTCTAGCATATGCAACAATATTAAAAAAAAAAAACACACCACCACCAATATAAAGACAACCCCATTTTAAAATGGACAAAAGATTAGAAAATGTTCTCCGAGGAAGAATATGGGTGGCCGATAAGCACACAAAAAAATGTTCAGTGTCATCAGTGATAAGGGAAATGTGAATCAAAACTGCAATAAGGCACTAGTTCACGCCCACTAGGATGGACATAAAGATGGTGACAGCAAGTGTCAGAGTGTGGAGAAATTGTGAACACTCCCATTGCTTGTGGGAATATAAAATGGAGGAGGCACTTTGGAAAACAGTCTAGCAGTTCATGTAACGTTAAAGAGGGAGTTCGCCTATGACCCAGGTTTTCCACTCCTGGGTATATGTCCGAGAGGACTGAAAATACATGTTCACACAAAAAATTGATTGTACGTGACTGTTCACTGAAGCATTATTCATAATAGCAAAAATAGGGGAACCTGTCCAAATATCCATTAAGTGATAATTACATAAATGAAATGTGATGTATCTCTGCAGTGAAGGTGCTGTTATTCTACAATAAAAAGGAAGTACTCTTAGATGCTACGACATGAAGGAACCTTGAAAACATGCAAAGTGAAAGAAGTGAGTCACAAGAGACTATGTACAGTTGACCGTTGAACAATACAGGTTTAAACTGCAGTGAACACGGAATTTTTAAAAATGTCAACATAGTATAATGCTGTATATGTGTTTTCTCTAATGATTTTCTTAACACCTTTCTTCCTCTTGTTTTATTGCAAGAATATAGCATGTAATACATACAACCTACAAAATACACATTAATTGACTGTTATCTTTTGGTCAACAGTAGGCTATTGGTAGTTAAGTTTTGGGGAGTCAAAGTTATACATGAGTATTCAATGTGTGGCAAGTCAGCAGGCCTAACCCCGTTGTTGAGGGCTCAGCTGTACTACATGAGTCCAGCCATTAGCAGTGTCCATGCTAGGCAGCTCTGTTGAGTTGAGAAGGAGACTAATGTCTGTCCAAAAGGCAGTGCTGAGGGGACTTGAAGAGTGACTGCTGAGTTTCTTCTGGGGGTAGTGGAAATATTCTAAAACAGATTGTCATCTATCTGTATCTCAACTATGTGAAAATGCTGTAAATCACTGAGCTGCACCTTTAAGTGGGTGAGTGGGGGTGCATGTTAATTATCTCAGTAAAGCTGTTACAATGGGTGAAACCATTTAGGAATAGTCTAATAGTCTAAGCATTGGGCTCAAAGGGTAGTGTTGGATCTGGAGAGAACTGGATGGATTCAAGTTACCCTTGGGACGAAGCCGATGGGGAGCAGTGTGGGAGAACACAGAGCCGATAGGTCTGTATCTCTGCACCTGGATGATTAGGAGAGCACAGGAAAGTTTTGACAGAAACACCAGGAGGTCAGGCTCACTTTATAATGAGTGTGTAGTGCCTATAAAACAAAATAACGAGCATTTTTCATCTTTTCACTGCCCAGCACCCGTCCTTTGCTTGGGTAGTTCTATCTGACATGTCGGAGCTGGTCTCCCAGGGTGAGATGCTCCTCTCACAGCAAGGATGCAGGTTCTGTATGTGACCCAGACTTTGCCGACCAGACACACTTGCTCCACACTTGGACGTGGAGAGCGGAGACGTGGAAGAGGAAGGCCACGGGCAGCGCACACTAATGCGGGCAGGTACGGAGAGCAGCCATGTGCGGATTTCTGAGCCTCCTGCCCCTGTGGGCGAGCCGATGGCGGAGCATGCCGAAGGATCTGGGCCAGGGGCCCCAGCAGTGGTATTTTTATGGGCCCATTTCTGTATCGTGATGGGGAGAGGATATATAGGTATCGAGTCCCCAAGCATAATTCTCTAGTTCTTTACAAAGATTCTGAAAGTTTCCCCGAATCTGTTCAGTGAAGTCCTTTTCTATTTGATTAGCTAGAGGTGGTTTTTGTCGCTTGCTGCTAAGAGCAACCTGCGGGACAGGATGTCTGAGAGGGCATTACAGTTTGGGGAAGAGATCTGAAGGTGGGCACTGAGGCATCCACCCGTGGTTGCCACCCGAGCGGATGGGGCACGGCAGTGAATGCACTTAATGCAATGAGCTGTTGGTTGAAAAAGCAGATAAAGTGGTCAGCTCTAGGGTTTGTATGTTCTGGTGCGGTAAGAAAGAGAATATTGAGGCAAGAGTCTGGAAGGAGAGGAAGGACTAGGACCTAGCCTGAGGCACCTGGACATTTAGAGACTAGGAGGACAGAAGATAGCCCTAGCAGAGAAAGAGAGGGAGATGCTTTATCGGACTCTGCAGAGTAGCCAGCACTTGACAGTTTCGAACAAGGTTTGTTCAAATGGGAATGAACGAACGAACAAATGAATGAATGAGCCTCACGCCCAGCTTGAGAGCTCTGGAGGTTGCTGAGTACTGATTGCTTATGCAAATACGCACGGGTTATAGAAGCCGGTACATAGCATGGTGGTGAAAAAGATTAGCAAATCGGTATCACAGCAACGAACGGCTCCTTTTATGACAGTGCAGAGTCCACAGGAACCCAAGGGGAAAAGAGACACTCAGCCCCGTCCTGCTGACTCTCTGTGTCACAGGAAGCTGGGCAGGAGCCCTGAACTACTTTGACTAACAGTCTTCCCTGAAAACACACACTCTCACTCAGTGTATTGTGTGTCCAGTAAGATTTATTCATGAATTTAAGTCATTATTAACAACCTTCATTATTGCTGGACTACCACACCTTTATTTAATTAATAATGCCAGCTCCTTTATGGTGACCATAAAAATGATATCCAAGTTAATGCTTATGTTTTCTTTTTCTCCTCAGCTGGATACGTAGGGGTGGCAGAAATGAGTATATTCAGATAAAGTGTAAGAAAGAGAGAGATGGTGGCGTTTGTGTTTGGACTTTCCAGTACCTTGAAATTTTTTTATTTGGAAGTATAACCAGTCACTTGAAGTGTTACCCAATCAAGGTACTGTCTACTCCAGTACTGACTGTCTCCTACTGTAATCGCAGAGAGAGGGGAACACAGGGAGGTTCCCTGGCCTTTCGATCTTGTTCCACTCACTTCTCTGTATTTCAGTACCATTCTTATTGACTCTTTGGAGTTTGGAAATCTTTTAGTGCAAATCCTCCATATTTTTTTTTTTTCGAGAATTTTTGACTGTTCTAATTCACTTGCATTTCCCTAAACATCTTGAAATCAGCATTTTACTTTTTACAAAGAAAAAGCCTGCAAATTGCTGAACTGTTTATCCATTTGAGTCACATTAATATCCCGGCAATATTCATCTTTAGGCCTTAAGTTCTCTCAGCATCCTTTTTAAATTTTTAATTCATCAGGACACCTGGGTGGCTCAATCGGAGAAGTGTCTGCCTTCGGCTCAGGTCATGATACTGGGGTTCTGGGATCGAGTCCCACATTGGACTCCTTGCTCAGGGGGAGTCTGCTTCTCCTTCTGCCTGCTGCTCTCCCTGCTTGTGCTCTCCAACAAATAAATAAATAAAATCTTTTAAAAAATTTATGATTTATCTTCAAATAATACTTTTGTGTTTCCATCTCTTGCCTTTGTGCTATTTTTGTCATGTATTTCCCTTTATATAGCTTACACATTTCATAATTATTAGTCATTAGTTAATTTTCTTCTTTCGGTGGCAAAAATCACTTAGCAGACTTTACTATCTTAATCATTTTTAAGTGAGCAGTGAGTAGGGATAGGTACATATAACTTGTGCGTGGACTTCTAGAACATTTTTATCCTACAGACCTGGAACTATGTACCCGGTGACGACTCTCCTCTTCCCCTTCCCCCAGCCCCTAATAATTGTCATTCTCCTTTTTGTTCCTATCAATTTGACTAATTCAGATACCTCATATAAGTGGAAGCAGGCATCTGATGTATTTCACTTTGTATAATGTCCTCAAGGTTCATCCACCTTACAACTCCAGATAGACTTTCCTTCTATTTTGAAGCTGCATTCCATTGTATGTGTATAGCATACTGTCTTTATCCAGCCATCTGTCAGTGGACATTCAGTTTCCATGATGAGGCTATCTTGATCATGTTTCAGTGAACGTAGATGTGCAAATATCTCTTTGAGATCCCATTTCCCATCATACTGGGTATGTCGTGGAAGTGAGATTTGCTGGATCATATGGTACTTCAATTTTCAATTTTTTGAGGAACATTCATGCTATTTTCCATAGCAGCTACACTATTTTACATCCCCTCCAGCAGAGCAGAAGGGAACCACTTTTTGCATACCGTTGCCAACACTTTATTTTCTGCTTTGTTTGTCATTATAGTGACCATCCCAATAGGTGTGAGGTGGTATCTAATTGTGGTTTTGATTTGCATCTCCCTGATGATTAGCGATGTTGAACATCTTTTTCGCGTGCTCATTAACCATCTGTGTATCTTCTTTGGAGAAATGTCTATTCAAGTGTTTTGCCCATTTTTAAGTCAGGTTATTTGGTTCGCTCCTGAATTGTTGTTCTTTATAGATCCTGGATATTACTGCCTTACTGGACATGTGGTTTGCAGTATTTTCTCATTCTCTAGGTTGCTTTTTCATTTTGCTGTTTCCTTGGCTGTACATAAGTTTTCAAGTTTCATATAGTCCCCATTGTCTATTTTTGCTTTTTACACCTGTTCCTTTGGTGCCCTGTCTAAGAAATCATTGTCAAATCCAACATCATGAGATTTTTTTCCCCCAAATGCTTTCTTCTACAAGGGTATAGTTTGAGGTCTTAAATTTAGGTCTTTAATCTATTTCGAGGTAATTTTGTATGTGGCATTAGTGTAAGAGTCCCACTCTATTCTTCTGCATGTGGATATCCCATTTTCTGAGCACCTTTTGTTGAAGAGAGACTCCTCTCTCCATTGTTCAGCTTTGGCAGCTTTGTCCTTTGATTCCACATGTGGCCATGCATTTATTTGTGTCTGTTCTGTTCTGTTGGTCTGTATGTCTGTTTTCATACCAGAAACATGTTGTTTTAATTACTGTAATTTTATATGATGTTTTAAAATTAAGAAGTGTGATTTTAAGGTTCTAGTTGTGTTTTGTTTTGTTTTCTGTTAAGATTGTGTGGGCTATTTGGTGTCCTTTGAGATTCCATATGAATTTTACTATGATTCTTTCTATTTCTGCAAAGAATACTGCTGACATTTGGACAGGGATTGTGTTGAATCTGCAGTTCACTTTGAGCATATTATGGACATTTTAACAATATTAAATCTTCCAATCCATGAACATGATGTATTTCTATTTATCTGTGTCTTGTCTGATCACTTTCAGCAATGTTTTGTAGTTTTCAGTGTACAAGTCTTTTGCTTACTTAGTTAAGGTTATTACTGATTATTTTATTCTTTTTAAATGCTATTGTAGATAGGGTTGTATTTGTGATTTCTTTCAGATTGTTCATTGTTATTGTACAGATTTTCTGTTCATTTTATATTGTACAACTTTGCTGAGTTTATTTATTAGTTCTAGTAGGTTTTTTATAAAATCTTACTGTTTTCTACATATAAGAAAGATCATGTCACCTGTGAACAGAGACAGTTTTACCACTGCCTTTTCAGTTTCGATGCCTTTTATTTCTTCTTGCCTAATTGTTCTGGCTGGGACTTCTGATACAGTTTTAAGTAAAAATGTCAAGAATGGGCATTCTGCCTTTATTATTAACCTTAGAGGGAAAGCCCTCAGTTTTCCACCATGGAGCATGATGTCAGACACGGGCTTTAATATATGGCTTTTATTGTGCTGAGATAAGTTTCTTCTAGTTCACTTTGTTGAGTGTTTTTGTCAGGAAAGAGTGCAGGATTTGGTTAACCGCCACAAGCAGACCCCAGCACGACAATTTTGATCAAAGAACCAATGAATGAAGCTTCTCTGTGGTGAGCTCTGGGGTCATGTGCACTCATATCTCTGCTCTGTCTTGACAGATTGGGTTCTGCTGTGCTTGGACTTGGCCCGTAAATGGCACCATCAGTGATGCCCTCAGCTCCACTACTCAGTGATCGGGGTGTCCATGGGGCAAGCTGAGAAGGGAACCTAGGAAAAGGGAGGAGGATATGATGGGCATCTTCAGTATAGTATCTTTCTCTTGGAATATATGAATTCTAGGAGGATTTGTTGGCAATTGTATTTTAAAACCATAGGAATTTAATTTTTAGTAAAATTATTGGAGCATTACGGCATTTCAGTATGGAGATAGTTGGAATAACAATTTAATGTGGTGTCATTGTACAAACAATGAACTGCTTCATTTTTAAAGGTTAACAGGAACGAAATGTAAATGGTTGATTAAAGTCTTTAAATGGTTGTTAAGACCCTGTGCCAACAAGGGTACAAGAAAGTGTTGTTGGCAGGATTATGAATTGTTACATTTTGGAGACCAGATTGCATCTATGTATTGAACATGAAGGTTTGTTTCATCGCTTCTAACCAGTGTGTTCACTTTGGAGAGTCTGTCCCCAAAATATAATTAGATGAAGGCATGTGTAAAATTATATTTTAATGTAGCATTTTTGGAGTAGCTAGAAAAAACAAGCAAGCAAACAACAAACCTACAAAACAGCTTGAAACTCCATCAGTGGGAAATAACAAATTACAGAAAGAATTAACTCTTTTTTTTTTGATCTGCAGAAATACTCATGATATATTTACTGAAGCAAATCTTGAGCTATATATGTATATTTTTCTCATTAAAGTTTCAAAACAAAAATACACAGAGGAGTTGGTATAGAATTTGTGTATGTTATCTTACTTGTATGTAATATACACAGTAATACATTAAACCGTTGATATTGATTACATGTAGAGAACCTTGCTGTAGGTAGGAGAGAGAAGAAAGATCATTAGTTAGTGTAGAACTCAAAATTGTATTGACCTAAGGTATAAGTGAAATAATGTTTAATAAAAAAGATCTTTAGACAAAAATATGGGTTTTGTTTTACCTAACATTGAAAAGATAAAGCTGAGTGGGGGTTGTCTGTGATTGCTTTAATAATTTTCCCCTCCCTTAGTTCATAGAAGTCTTTCTAGTAATATGGTATTAGAAGTTGGGGCGTTCTGGCTGGTAAAATTGCCTGAAATAGAGAGAAGTATTTTAAATATGTTAGTCGTGAATGACCAAAGAACAGTCATTATGTATACACATATGTATGTGCAAACATATATCTCTATCTGTAACATATTCCATATATCTCCTACCTGTCTATCTGCCTATTCACCCCCACTGATCTTTTCTTAGAGAAATGGTTGCATTCTGTACATGATTTACTCCACTATGCATTTGTCACTTAATATATTTAGGAATATTTAAAAATATAAGAGAAGCACTTTCATGTTGTTGAAATTTTAAGGATCTAAGCATAATTGGAATATACAAAAGTTTATATTGAACGTCAAATTTCTTTTTTAAAGATTTTATTAATTTATTTATTTGACAGAGAGAGCACAAGTAGGGGGAGGAGCAGAGGGAGAAGGAGAAGCAGACTCCCTGCTGAGCAGGGAGCCCAATGTAGGGCTCAATCTCAGGACCCTGTGATTATGACCCAAGCTCAAGGTAGACTCTTAACCAACTGAGCCACCCAGGTGCCCCCTGAACTTCAAATTTCAAGTCTTTTTAACAGAGTTTTGAAATTTTTGTTAGCTCATCAGCTGTAGAACACCATAGAGCTTATATCTGTGAGTATCTATATTCTCTAGCTGTTAGAGGCAGAAGCCCATGAGCCCTGACCCCTTCACTTAGCAGCCAGAGGGGAAGTTAGATGAGAATGCCAGACAGAATTCTTCCAAGTGCACAGACTCGAATGTTGAATAGAGGAGTGAGTTGCCTTCCTCTGCCCTCTGGCACATCTAAAACCTCCACCAATGGGTCACTCTAGTGCTGTTTGATAATGTTTTTGAGATAGGATCATCATGCTTTGTGGATCAGCAGCTCAGACAGCAGGATTTCCCTGGAAATGGAGAGATACAAGGTTAATAGGATCCATGCCTTCAGAACATTATGATTCCTGGGCCGGTCAGCTTCTTCTTGTAGGTACAAAGGCAGTGTCTCCTGTCATTCCATAGGAGAATGGTCACATATCTTGAAGCCCACTGGTTTTGCCAATTAAAAGTCATTTTTAAAATTTTTTTATTTATTTAATTTATTTTCAGTATAACAGAATTCATTGTTTATGCACCACACCCAGTGCTCCATGCAATATGTGCCCTCCATAAAACCCACCACCTGGCTTCCCCAACCTCCCACCCCCCGCCCCTTCAAAACCCTCAGAATGTTTTTCAGAGTCCACAGTCTCTCATGGTTCAACTCCCCTTCCAATTTCCCTCAACTCCCTTCTCCTTTCCATCTCCCCATGTCCTCCGTGTTATTCCTTATGCTCCACAAATAAGTGAAACCATATGATAATTGACTCTCTCTGCTTGACTTATTTCACTCAGCCTAATCTCTTCCAGTCCCGTCCATGTTGCTACAAAAGTTGGGGATTCATCCTTTCTGATGGAGGCGTAATACTCCATAGTGTATATGGACCACATCTTCCTTATCCATTCGTCCGTTGAAGGGCATCTTGGTTCTTTCCACCATTTGGCAACCGTGGCCATTGCTGCTATGAACATTGGGGTACAGATGGCCCTTCTTTTCACTACATCTGTACCTTTGGGGTAAATACCCAGTGGTGCTATTGCAGGGTCATAGGGAAGTTCTATTTTTAATTTCTTAAGGAATCTCTACACTGTTTTCCAAAATGGTTGCACCAACTTGCATTCCCACCAACAGTGTAAGAGGGTTCCCCTTTCTCCACATCCTCTCCAACACGCATTGTTTCCTGTCTTGCTAATTTTGACCATTCTAACTGGTGTAAGGTGGTATCTCAATGTGGTTTTGATTTGAATCTCCCTGATGGCCAGTGATGATGAACATTTTTTCATGTGTCTGATAGCCATTTGTATGTCTTCATTGAGAAGTGTCTGTTCATGTCTTCTGCCCATTTTTTGACATGATTATTTGTTTGGTGTGTGTTGAGTTTGAGAAGTTCTTTATAGATTCTGGATATCAGCCTTTTGTCTATACTGTCATTTGCAAATATCTCCTCCCATTCCGTAGGTTGCCTCTTTGTTTTGTTGACTGTTTCCTTTGCTGTAGAGAAGCTTTTGATCTTGATGAAGTCCCAAAAGTTCGTTAAATTATCCACCATGACCAGGTGGGATTCATCCCTGGGTTGCAAGGATGGTTCAACATTCGCAAATCAATCAATGTGATAGAAAAAATCAATAAGAGAAGAGAGAAGAACCACATGGTCCTCTCAATTGATGCAGAAAAAGCATTTGACAAAATCCAACATCCATTCCTGATTAAAACGCTTCAAGGTATAGGGAGAGAGGGAACATTCCTGAACTTCATAAAATCTATCTATGAAAAACCCACAGCAAATATCACCCTCAATGGGAAAAAGCTCACAGCCTTCCCGTTGAGATCAGGAACATGACAAGGATGCCCACTCTCACCATTCTTGTTCAGCATAGTATTAGAAGTCCTAGCAACAGCAATCAGACAACAAAGAGAAATAAAAGGTATCCAAATTGGCAGTGAATAAGTCAAACTCTCTCTCTTCGCAGATGACATGATACTTTATATGGAAAACCCAAAAGACTCCACTCCCAAACTACTAGAACTCATACAGCAATTCAGTAATGAGGCAGGTAACGAAGTCAATGTACAGAAATCAGTTGCTTTCTTATACACTAACAATGAAAACACAGAAAGGGAAATTAGAGAATTGATTCCATTTACCATAGCACCAAGAACCATAAGATACCTGGGAATAAACCTAACCAAAGAAGTAAAGGATCTGTACTTGAGGAACTACAGAATACTCATGAAAGAAATCGAAGAAGACACAAAAAGATGGAAGACCATTCCATGCTCTTGGATCGGAAGAATAAACATTGTTAAACTGTTTATACTGAGCAATCTATACTTTTAATTCCATTCTCATCAAAATTCCACTGGTATTTTTCAAAGAGCTAGAGCAAATAATGCTAAAATTTGTATGGAATCAGAAGAGACCTCGAATTGCTAAGGAAATGCTGAAAAAGAAAAACAAAACTGGCGGCATCACGTTGCCTGATTTCAAGCTTTACTACAAAGCTGTGGTCACCAAGACAGCATGGTACTGGCATAAAAAACAGACACATAGACCAGTGGAACAGAGTAGAGAGCCCAGATATGGACCCTCAACTCTATGGTCAAATAATCTTCGACAAAGCAGGAAAAAATATACAGTGGAAAAAGGACAGTCTCTTCAATAAATGGTGCTGGGAAAATTGGACAGTGATGTGTAGAAGAATGAAATTCGACCATTCTCTTACACCATACACAAAGATAAACTCGAAATGGATAAAAGACCTCAACATGAGACAGGAATCCATCAGACTCCTAGAGGAGAACATAGGCAGTAACCTCTTCGATATCAGCCACAGAAAATTCTTTCAAGATATGTCTCCAAAGGCAAAGGAAACAAAAAGTCATTTTAAAAAAGATTTTATTTATTTATTTGACAGAGAGAGAGCACAAGCAGGTAGAGCAGCAGGCAAAGGGAGAGTGAGAAGCAGACTCCCTGCTGAGTGGAGAGCCCAGTGTGATGCTCGATCCCAGGACCCTGGGATCATGACCTGAGCCGAAGGCAGGCGCTTGACTGGCTGAGCCACCCCGGAGCCCATGTACCTGACAATCTTTATGTTTCTTATAAAACTTAAGATGTAACACAGACAAGGTCACTCTATATAATAACTAACCTGTCTTAATTCATTAAATCTGATTAACCAGCATGCATCTCAGTTGGGATACTGAAGTATAGTAAGTTACCGGAACTCTAAGACTGTCAATCTAAGGCATGCTGATAAGATTCTGATCTATAATTTTCCATAAATAGACAACTGTGCATTTAGATAAACCAGCCCAAGTTCTTGATTATATAGATATGGCCATATGATGAAACACGCATGGCCTGCACAATGCATACTGTCGATCACATTCTTCTGTGAATGCAGCATCTGCATCCTTCTGTCATTGTGCTAGATACTGGTTCTGTAAAGACAGGCGAAACAGGCAGCTCCTGCCTCCGTGGGGCTCGGGGAGGTAAACAGTTAGCAGGTAAGTAAATAAATATATGCACACGCAATACAAATGCGCAGTAAGTGTTGCAACTGGAAAGCATAGATTTCCCTGAAAAAGAATTGTCTCCCTTCCTCTTGGAAGCAGGGAGCATCATGTGTCCTTGTCGTTCTTTCTTCCTTCTTCTCTTTTTTAAGATTTTATTTTTCAGTAATCTCTACCTCCAACGTGGGGCTCAAACCCACAGCTGCAGGTATCAAGAGTCACATGCTCTGTGGACTGAGCCAGCCAGGTGCTCCCTTGTTTACCTAAATCAGATTGACCTGCCTCAGCCCTCCCTGACCTGTAAAAATTGTCCATAGTTCTTGACTTATCATGGAAATGGAAGTCAAAACGACAGTGATCTATCACCGCACATCCATTAGGATGGCCGCTACCGAAGAATAGAGTCGCAAGTGTTGGCAGCGTGTGGAGACGTGGAAACCACTTTGCCCTGTTGGTGGGAATGCAGACTGGGGTAGCCGCTATGGGAAAAGGATGGAGGGTCCTCAGAAGACTAAAAATAGAACCGCCACCTGATTCAGCAACTCCCCTTATGTGGATCTCTCCAAAAGGACTGAAAACAGGACCTCCAGAAAGTATGTGCAAGAACGCTCTAGCAGCATTGTCCACCATAGCTCAAATGTGGAAGCCGTCCAAGCCGATCATCCTCCCTCCCCGATGGGTGAGTGGATAAACAAAAATGTGGTATTGCGTTGGCCAGGGTTCCCCAGAGACACAGAAACAATGGGATATGCACATGTACACACATATTCCAGTACAAATACGAAAGCCGAGAACCCAGAGAGCTGCTGCTGTAAGTTCCGATCTGAAAGGTAGCACGCTCCAGACCCCAGAAGAGCCCATGTTCCAGTTCAAGTGTGAAGGCAGGAAAAGACCTGTGTCCCAGCTCAGCAGTGAGGCAGGAGGAGTTCCCTTTTCTTTGAGGGACGGTCACCCTCTGTTTTATTCGGGCCATCAACGGAGTGGATAAGGGCCACCTACATTAGTCACAGACATATGTCTGTGTCACATATGATGGAGTATTATCCAGCTTTGAAAAGGAAGGAAACTCTGATATAAGCCCTGACGTGGATGCACTTTGAGGACATCACACTCCATGAAGTAAGCCAGTCACAGGAAGTCAGATACTATATGATCCCACTTATCTGAGGATCTGGAGTATCCACACCATAGAGACCGAAAGTAGAATGACGGTTATCAGGGGCTGGGGCAGGGTACTTGTTAGTGTGATGAGAAGAGAGGTTCAGTTGTGTGAGTTGAAACAGTGCTGGACATGGATGGTGGTGATGGTTGCCCACCAGTGAGAGACGGTAAATTTTATGTTGTATGTTTTTCATCACCATAAAAAAAAAATAGGGCCAGAGGCGGCCTTACAGGCAAAGGACAGTCTTGGGAATCAAAACACGTTTCTTCATAGTAAGTACAGTGGAGTGGACCACACACGTTGCCGCCTTCTGGAGCCCGAGATGATGTAGGCATCCTCTTTGTGCTGCAAAATCCATGACATGCAGAGGTTTCCCAAAGTGAAGTAGGTTTTCTTGTCTGCGTGAGGGTGAAAATTATAAATTCAAAAGTCAGCTATGTTACAGAGAAATTAAATACCTTTATAAAGAGTGAGGTGGTAAATTTTATGTTGTTTGTATATTAATGCAGTTTTATAACCTAAAGTTAATGATTGAACATCAGTGTTCTGAAATGGTGAAGGACCTTTAAAAAAACTTTTATTTATTAAGTAATCTCTACCCCCAATGGGGGGCTCGAACTCACCACCTCAAGATTGAGTCACTTACTCTACTGGCTGGTCCCGCCAGGTGCCCTGAAATGGGGAAGGATTTTAATAGTCACCTGCAGATACAGGTTGTACTTTCTTCAATATCACTTGTCATCCTTGGTTAATTATCCTGAGTCCTGCTGGTTGATAAGTGACAATGAGAATTTCACCAGAATTTTGCACGGCATTATGATTGCCTGTCCTGAGCGTGGAAATACCAACATGGGTCTGGATTGTGTTTAATTTTTGAAACGATTAGAAGCCCATTATTCAGTTTAAAATATGTAAACAGCTGAAGCCATGAGATAACAGATGATGCTTTTGGTTAAAATTCTGGAAATCACCCTCTTTTTTTTTTTTTTTTTTTTACTCTAGTGGTAGAACAAAGAGACCCATTTTTAAGAGGAACAGAGAAAAAAATCAGTCCATTTTAAATGCAGGAAATTCAGAAGTAACCAACAATAAGATGAATTTTTACTAACATATTAGATGAGTTTTATGATTGCCCACAATTATCTAATACAGCTTTTACAAATTTTCTTATAAATATGTTGGACACTCAGACCTGGTAATAAAATGGTTTGAGAAATGAGAGTCTTTAGCAGGAAAACACAAGAAAAGAAGTTGCCGATTGCCAATAAAGGACTCAACATAACGAGATTTAATTTTCCTTGAGACCCTGTCTATACATCCTTTTCTACTGTTTCCTTCTCCCATGGATAAGTGCCCAGCAGCAGAAATGTTGAGTCGAAGTGAGAATGTGTTTTCAGTGTTACTAGGTAATGCCAGAGTGGCTTCTAAAACAATTTATCTTGCATGTTTGAAAAAGTTTTTTTTCTCACATTCTAACTAGCAATACCTAATTAACAACTAACCGTCAATGCTTGTTACCTTCATTAGCTTTCACTTCCTGGGTTATTTTGACTTAGTTTTATTCCTTTTCTGACTTCTGCAGAATACTCTTGTGTTTTGGTGATAGCTTTGTTTTCAGTGCTCCCTTTTCACTAGTGACTAATGCCTTGCTGTTTTAATATAAATCGTTTCCCTTCTCGGTGCTTTCCAGGTAGTTTCTAACTTCAGTTTTGCACATCTCTTTGATTCAGATTCTATATGTGATTGTAGTTTATAACATTTCCTTTTTTTCATTTTTTTAAAGGCTCTTTTTTTTCTTTAACGTATTATTTATCTACTTTGAGGGGGTTGGGGAGAGAGAGCGAGAGAGCACAGAGGAGAGGGAGAAGCCAGTTCCCCGTGGAGCAGGGAGCCTGATGTGGGGCTCCATCCCAGGACCCCGGGATCATGACCTGAGCTGAAGGCAAATGCTTAACCAATCGAACCACCCAGGTGCCCCTATATTTTTTACATTTTCTAATAACAACTCTTTGATCAGCTTTTTTAATGATTTCAATTTTTATTCACTATGAACAGTGAATGTGGTATTTCAGTTATCTATTGCTAAGTGGCAAACCACCCTAATTCAGTGGCATATAAAGGTGATGGTTTATTACTTTTGTGAATCCATGGGTCTCTGGCAGATGCATCTGGTGGTCCCACCTTAGCCCATTATCATGGCTGGTGAATTTGGGCTACTAGGCTCAAGCTGCCCTCCCTCACACATTTGACACTAATGCTGGCTCTTGGCTGAGGCACTTGGGTGCTTCTCCATACCCCAGTGGATACACTGACTCTCAGACTGGGACACTGGGGTACTTCTCCATGTGTGCGCCCATCCCCCAGTGGATACACTGGGATACTGGGTGCTTCTCCATGTGGGTGCCCATCTCCCAGTGGATACACTGACTCTCACACTGGGACACTGAGGTGCTTCTCCATGTGAGTGCCCATCTCCCAGTGGATACATTGACTCTCACACTGGGACACTAGGCTGTTTCTCCATATATGTGCCTATCCCCCAGTGGATACCCTGGGTCTGTGACACTGGGGTGCTTCTCCATTTGTCTTCCCATCTCCCTGTTTATACCCTGGCTTTCTTACATGGTAGTCTCAGGAAAGCAGCCCAAGAGAGGGTGAGCTAGAACTGGGTTGCATCTGCCGTATTGTCCTGATCACAAAGCAACTCACAAGGTCAGCTCAGATTCAGCGGGAAAGGAAATAGAGAAACCGTTTGATAGGAAGAGCTATGGAGTCTGAAGGCAAATGGACTTTCACCAGAGGGTTTACTCACTCTTCCAAAACCACACATCACAACAGCTTACAAAAAGTCTACCTTTTTGAGAGTTGTTAATGTTGAGTATATTTTGTGTTTCTTGTATGTTTTGAAAAAAATATCTTTTTCATAGATTTGAGTCATTATCTTCCTCTTTTTGATTATCTTTACACTAATAATATATGTAAAATGTTAAATAGTACAGTGTTAAATATTATAGCATCAGTACCCATGAACCTAAACCATCAGAGGAGCAACTGGAAATACACAAGTAAAACACTGGTTGTAGGAGACTTTAATCTATCTCAGTTAGTCTGTAACAGATTATATAAACAAAGGACATTGTGAACTTTAATAAAAATATGTGTGTCATAGTCACACAAATGAAAATATTAATCTACAAAGAAACTTCCATTAAATTTTATAGAGATAGGAAGAGAAAATGACCATAATGCAGTATAGTAAGCAAGAAATTAGTAACAAAAATGGAAAACAAATGCCTGGAAATTAAGACAATTTAGCAAATATCTCTGAAATGATCTTTGAGTTCAAGTAGAAATCCAAACCAAATGGTGAGGTTTTCTTGAAAATATTAATAATAAAAATACTGTGTATCAAATATGATTGAATTTTGTTAAGCAATGCTCTTAGGAAACTTAATAGCCTGTTTGTTTATATCAAATAACAAAGGAAATGAATGATTTAAGCATTCATCTGAAGAAATTGGAACAATGAAACAAACTTAAGAAAAGTAGAAGGAAGCAAATCCCAAAGGTAACAAGTAAAACCATCTGTTGATTACTTAGATAACAGTAACCAAATAAGTTTTAGCTATCTTTTCATGAAATAAAGGGAGAAGTCATAAATAAACAATTCTTTAAAAATAGTAAAAGACCACCACAGATAGAAAATAAGTTGAAATAGATGACCTTTCTCTTAAAGTTTCTTTTTTTTCTTTTTTCTTCTCTTTCTTCCTTTCCTTCTCATCTCTGGCACCTAGAGCATTAATGATGGACCAAATGGTAATTCAGCCACCGTGCTTTCCCTGGTTTATTATTTCATTTTTCTTGTACAGAGAAAAATATATATAAACTCCCATTTCCCCTTATCAGTACTGCAAAAATTTGTTCATCAAACCCTCTTACTATCTTTCTGGCATCTGTAGTCTCTCCAGAAATGTCCCATTTGTCATTTTTGTTCGTGATAATTTGTACTTTCTCTTTTTTTTTGTCTTCCTAAAATTTACTCATTTTTCACTTCAAATAACCAGATTCCTTTATCCTCTCTATTGTGTGGTTGCTTGCTATCTATTTTATTCTTTTTTAAAAAAAGATTTAATATATTTATTTGAGAGAGAGAGATTGAGAGTGCAAGCAGAGGGGAGGAGCAGAGGGAGAAGCAGGTTCCCCCAAGTGGGGAGCTCGATGTGGTTCTCCATCCTAGGACCCTAGGATCCTGACTTGAACCAAGGCAGATGCTTAACCAACTGAGCCACCCAGGTGTCCCTATTTTGTTCATATTTTATCTTCTTTTTATCTCCTTTCTTGAAGCTTAATTTGGTGTTGCTTTTTTAATTTTTCAGGACTTTGTGAATCGTATGCTTAGCTCATTATTTGCCTTTCTGCTTTGCTACAGTGCTCAACCGAAATACTCTGCTTTCTCTTCAGATCACATAAATCTTCCACCTTTTAGTAAAATACACAATCGAAGCTGTCATTTCCCCTAAGTAAGAAAAGTTTGAAGTGCACCCCCAGGGTTTGGCGTATTTTCCGCGGGCTCCATAGACTTTGTGCAGGGATTTCGTTAGGTTTCCTTGGGTCTGTTTTTCTCGGAGCTAACACTTGGTACCCACTTTCAAACTAGTTTTGGGTCTTTATTGGATTAAGGCAGATTTTCCCCCCTTCGTGTTTTCAGATCTCTGTGTCTTTAATCCACCACGTTCCATCCCATATCTTTTGTACTCTGTGTTCCGAGGCTTGATGTTCCCTCAGGACTGCAGGCCATAAGTCAGAGCTCCGAAGTGACCATCCTTGCCTTGGATTCATCTCTTAAACTCTTTAACTGGAAAATTATGGGAGTCTTTCTCAGTTCATAAAAAAGTTATCTGCAATTGAATCTTCTATCAATTTAAAAAATTCGTGTTGTCTGCCCCCCGCCTTTGTGCATATGCAGGGAGATCTCTGTGTTCTCTCTCTCTCTGGGACCACTCACCTTTCCTAGACATGTCCTTGGCATCCTTTAAAGGCATGACATGGCTACAGTCTCTTTGGCCCTGCTAATGGGAAGCCATTCAGCACTGTGCCCACAGAGGAAAGGCAGTCTGTCCCTGAGGCCCTAGGGCAGGCTCCCCTTTCCTCCCATCTGCTTCCATTCTCCCAGCCCTGGGCCAGGAGGACAAAGTCTCCCCATCTAGTTCCTTCATGCATGCTAAGGGGTCCAGAAAACATGGCCTGCTTCTGTGGCACTGATGACAGTGCCCCGCTCACCCTTCCTGCACAGACCCACGGAGCCTCCCGTCTCACATCCAGACTGAAAGTTGCCCCTTGCTGGAAAACTTCACACCGTCTTTCTGTCCCAGACCAGTTCAAGTGCTGGGCATCACTCCTGTCCAGCTGCCTCTGGGCCTCTGAAAGACAGGTCACTGGGGAGCTGGTAGGAAGGACGGTAGGATGGATTCACACTGCGTTTCCCCAAGAATGCCCTGGGGTCCACTTGGTGTGTCTGAGGTGCTTCCCTCCCCACATAGAGACCTACAGTCCTGATTTCATATTTTCCCTTCAGGAAGAGGTGACTGAATGTCTTCTGGTTCCACACAGAAAAGACAATCCATTACCTACCTCTCCACAGGGTAACTACCAGTTGTAAAGTTGTTGTTTTCTTAAGTTTCCCAACACTATGAAATAACTGAAGTTATTGAAAAACAACTTTAGGTAAAACTGGAAGAAGACTCTTAATGAATGCATCTAGTTTTTTTCCAGCTGCAGATGCTGGCCTTTTCTGTTTATATTGTAGTTTTTAAAATGGGGACATGTGGGAAAAATTCTGAAAGAACATTCAAAACTGTTCTGTACAAAAAGTCTTTAATTGCGGAACTATAAATATCTTCAAGCTAGCAGAATTAGTTAGGACGCCTCTGGGTGGCTCAGCACCTAATCGTGTGGCAGATTGGCTTAAAGAAGAAGGCAAATGTGTTACTTAGTAGAAGAAGTTCCCGAATGTGGAGCACGAAGGTTGATTACTTCAGCACTCAGTAGTGGGGTTAGAGACCCCGTCTCTTCCATGACCCTGCTCTCCTACCTGCAGCCTGACAGCCTGGGCACCCCAGCAACTGGCAGATGGCTGGCACCGTTCTCCGTTGTCCCGTGAGGTCATGTGACAGAGCAAGTATTTCTTGTGTTTCTCTTTAAAGATGATGAACTCTTTCCCATCAGCAACTCCCCATCTGCTTGTTAGAAACCTCAGGAGTCTGTCCACTCTTAGCAACCAAAGGCAGAGCCGCATTTCTGTGATTAGGATTAAAGCATGCGATTGGTCAGAGTCTCACAAAGACAGACGTCTAAGCAAAATCAGCCTCTACCCTACGACCCAGCAATTGCACTCCTAGGTATTTATCCAAAGGATACAAAAATGCCGATTCAAAGGGGCACATGCACCCCAATGTTTATAGCAGCACTGTCAACAATAGCCAAATTATGCAGTAACCTCTTTGACATTGGCCACAGCAATTTCTTGCAATACACGTCTCTAAAGGCAAGGGGAACAAAAGCAAAAAGGAGCTATTGGGATTTCATCAAGATCAAAAGCTTCTGCACAGCAAGGGAAACAGTCAACAATACTAAAAGGCAACCCACGGAATGGGAGGAGATACTTGCAAATGATATATCAGATAAAAGGCTGGTATCTAGGATCTGTAAAAAATTTATCAAACTCAACAGCCAAGAAACAAATAATCCAGTCAAGAAATGGGCAGAAGACATGAACAGACACTCCTCCAAAGAAGACATACAAATGGCTCACAGACACGTGAAAAAATGTTCATCATCACTAGCCATCAGGGAGATTCAAATCAAACCCACATTGAGATACCACCTACGCCAGTTAGAAAGGCCAAAATTAATAAGACAGTAAATAACGTGTGTTGGAGAGGATGTGGAGAATTACACTTACACTGTTGGTGGGAATGCAAGTTGGTGCAGCCACTTTGGAAAACAGTGTGGAGATTCCTGAAGAAATTAAAAATAGAGCTTCCCTATGACCCTGCAATTGCACTACTGGGTATTTACCCCAAAGATACAGATGCAGTGAGAAGAAGCCATTTTACCCCAATGTTCATAGCATCAATGGCCACAGTCACCAAACTGTGGAAAGAACCAAGATGCCCTTCAATGGACGAATGGATAAGGAAGATGTGGTCCATATACACTATGGAGTATTACGCCTCCATCAGAAAGGATGAATCCCCAACTTTTGTAGCAACATGGATGGGGCTGGAGGAGATTATGCTGAGTGAAATAAGTCAAACAGAGAGAGTCAAGTATCATATGGTCTCACTTATTTGTGGAGCATAAGGAATAACACGGAGGACCTGGGGAGATGGAGAGGAGAAGGGAGTTGGGGGAAATCGGAAGGGGAGATGAACTGTGAGAGACTATGGACTCTGAGAAACAAACTGAGGGTTTTGGAGGAGCGGGGGGTGGGAGGTTGGGTGAGCCTGGTGGTGGGTATTATGGAAGGCACGTATTGCATGGAGCATTTGGTGTGGTGCATAGACAATGAATCTTGGAACACTGAAAATAAAATTAAGATGTTAAAAACAAACAAACAAACAAATAAATCAAATGAAGTAGTGCCGAATTTAGAAAGAAATCAGGTTCTAGATTTTGGACAGGAGACAATCTATTAAGGCCGTGAAGCAGCCTTGGGCATGCAGACGAGTCTGACCTCAGTGTCCACCTCCACCATTTTACTTCTAACATTTACTGAGCAAAATTTCATCCAAGTTATTTTAAATGTTTGCAAGTTCTGCCTTATTAATTTTTTGAGGCAGAGAGTAGTGTTTCTAGCATGGGCGGAATCATGCTGTCATTTCTCCCAGTGTTTCTGAGGTGGGTTGAATCATGCCAGGTTTTATTCAAGTGCCCGTGGGTGTCAGTGTGTAGCCCGTGTCTGCGTATGTGACATGGACAGAGTCATTCATGGGTATGGAATGGGCAGATGATTGCACTGACTGCCCGTATCCATCTTAATACTAATTAGAATTTTATTTGTGTTGGTATTATAAAGGTAAAGAAGAGCAGACTAAGCTGCACGGGTCTTGGGAATAGTGTTGAAGTCAATAGAAGTGTCTTGAGCGCTCATACTTAAACACTGTTACTGCGGAACATTACATCCGGAAGCAGTTCCACAGCAAACTAAGACATATTTGCAAATGGAAACGGATACTTAACAGACATGCGTGTCTTCCCCAACAGTGACGCTAATTACGCTCCAGTAAATGCACGTGCTCCTTTTTTTTTTTTTTAAGATTTTATTTATTTGTTAGAGAGAGGGAGAGAGAGCACGAGCTCAGGCAGACAGAGCGACAGGCAGAGGCAGAGGGAGGAGCAGGCTCCCTGCCGAGCAAGGAGCCCGATGTGGGACTCGATCCCAGGACACTGGGATCATGACCTGAGCCGAAGGCAGCCACTTAACCAACTGAGCCACCCAGGCGTCCCTGTTTTTAATAAAAGTATTGAGTGTTAGGTATCAGTGTCGCCGACAGTAATTTCTCTATACAGATCCACCATGACTTCATAGTTACGTTACCGAGTGATTAGCACTGAGCCTCCCAAATCCATCTCCCTGGCTGCACACATATTTCCAACAGGAAGCAACGTGATTGCTGCCTAAATGTAATGGTGCCTTGTATCCAGCTGTTGGCCGTATTTTGAGCCCTTTAGGAAGCTGGTTCTACCGAGATCTATGGCTAGGTCCACCCACATGTCTGGGAGAGGCGTGCACATGCCCCAGCGGTACAGATCCTCGGGAAAGACACTCGCCCTCAAAGAAGGGGTGTGAGAGAGGTGTTCTGAAGGGGCTGACTCTTCAAAATACTATTAAGCTAGAAGTTTCTAACTAAGCTTTTTGCATATTTTTGAGGTCGTCTACATAAGTAGCGAGCAGCCAAAGATTGCATGTTGGTTTTACTCTCTGGTTCACATCCTTGGATAAACTCCTCACTTGACTTCTCTTACATGTTCCTATCTGCCAGTCCTGAGTGGAGGGACAGGAACATGTATTCTCTCTGGGGTAGCTACAGCTCTATTACACAGGAATGTTTTCTATTCCAAGTGAGAAAGAGAAGTGGGTAAAAATAGCTCCATCCTTGCTAAGAGCATGGTACGGCTCAGGCACCCTGGTTTCCTTCCCTGAACACACTTGCGGTATGGAGAGTTGGTCAATGAGCAGCACACTATTTGTTGAACAGAATTTCAGTTAAATTATCATCAAACCATGTCCTCAGCAGGAAACAGATCCTTGATGTATGGGGTAATAACTTCCTTAGGTTCCTCTAATAAGAATCTCAGGAGCACATGAGAGCCACTTAGTTTCTACCTGTGTTTAGAGAAGTTCGGTGGTGTGATCGCTGTGGGTGACAAGCACATGGTCATGGCCGAGAGTCTCACACTGGGTCGGGGAAGCCACCGCCCTGCCGTCTTCCGTGGAAGAAGCACCATCCTTCTGCATGCTTAGGCTTGCCCACTGCTTGGGCCAAGATGAGACACATGTTGTAAGTTGACCTGCACGTAGACTGGTCAGTGGTTTTCTCTGGAGATCATGGGCCGTGAAGGTCTTTGCCCAAAAGAGCAAGGAAGGCAGAGCTAATTCTCCCATGCGATCAAATTATTCCCTGTCTCTGGAATTTTTACAGCAGAATGTGGAGAGCAGTGGCCCGCCGGAAATGGAGGAAGGTCGGCTCACAGAAAGAAGCAGTGGCTGCGAGTGTCCTGAGTGGGAGAGCGGAGCCATCGGGTTCCAGCTCTGCCCTGAGTTCTTTTATTTCTGCATGCATTTAGGTAATGCTAATGCACACACGTACGTAACCTGAGTGAGTTTCCCTTGCTTTCAGTCCGAAGGCTTTAATATAGTCCCATGAATAATTATTCTATTTTCTGGAACATTATCTAGTGTGTGTCACCCTGATGGGCCTGGCGACAAGGGCTGTGACCGAAGACCTGATCCCATCATGCTGACACTCGCAGGAGGTGGAGATGGGGGTCTCCAGCGGCTGATGTGGGGAACCCCTGTGGTTTCTGAAAGAACTTTGAAAAGCTTTTTTTAACGTTCTTTAAAAGTCACTTTAAAAGGTCTTAAAATTCAGAGACACAAAGAAAAAAATAACCGTCCTAAAATGAGTGTCTGATGGTGTCCCCCTGGCCCCCGGGGAGGCCACGGGAACTCCTTGGGGGAGCTCCGTGCCCCCTGGGCGAGGTGGACGTGTGTCTCCCCCCTGGCAGGTGTGTGCCGGACAGCGGGCGTCACAGGGAGACGCGCGGGGACGCCTGCGGTGGTGCTGCTCTCAAGTCAGCTCATGGGTGCGCGAGCAGGGAGCGAGCAGCTCCGAGGCCCTGGGAGCCCCGAGGACACCTGCAGCGCGGCGGGCGGGCTTCCCGGGTGGCATGGAGTCCCCGAAGGAAAAGCGGGCGCCGGCTTCCCTTCGGAGTGCGTCCCCCGCAGAGAGAGCGGCCCTCCCAGGGCTGGGCGCATCTCCAAGGTCTCGCCGCGTTCTGTGTGGCGTGGCTAAGGGTAGAGCGAATCTGGCAGGCGGCCTCCCGTGCCTCCCCGAGGACCACCTGTTTCCTCCCTGGAGACCGTTCGTACGTGGTTCTCCAGCTGGGACCGTTCCCGGCCGGCTCTTAGCTTATCTGCCCTGCGGCTCACTGCTTGGACTGGGCAGCAGGAGGCTGAGCATTCCTTTCCTCCCGCGCCTGAGCCACACGCCCCGGGGCAGCAGCTCATCCGCACCTGCACCTGCCCGGCTGCGGGGCTCTCCGCGTGGGCCGGTCCGCACGCCGGGTCCCGTCACACCAGGGGCCTGTGTGTGTGTGTGTGTGTGTCTCGAGATGCCATTAAAATTCTTACAAAAACTGAAAGTGAAATGAGGAAATGATTGGGCAATCGGGTGGAGGGGCCGGTGCCAGGAAGACCTCTCATTCAGCGGGCCGAGGCGCAGACGGCCGCGGAGGGGAGCGCAGGAGAGCCGTCCTGAGGGCGACGCAGGGCCAGGCCCGGGAGTCAGTGTAGGACAGCAGCAAGCACAGCTCACAGGAAATGAGCCATTCCCTGCGCTCACTTACTCCAAAGGCCCGAACCTTCAAAGTTCCAGGAGTGCCATGGATGGCTGCGCAGGCCGGCAGTCACGCCTTTCTCCCTGCCCAGAGAGGGGAGAAGAAATGAAACCGAAGGAGTGTGTCTCCATCCTCCCCCTGAAGGAAAGCCCCTCTGTCCCATTCTCCAAAGATGGAACGCTGCTGGCCGCGACCTTGCTGCTGGCCCTGGCGGCCAGCTGCCTCTCGGTGCTGGCGTTCTGCAGGGTGGCCGCCCTCCAGGCCGAGCTGGGGAGCCTCCAGGCCGAGCTGCGGGAACTCCACCGGGCTGAGCGGCTGCCAGGCGCCCCCCAGGCCGGAGCCGCAGCCCCCAGGGCAGCCGCGAGGGAGGCCCCAGCTGTCCCCTCGGCTCTCAAAGTGAGTTTGCAGCAGCTGCCTCCCCCGCACCCCCCCCCCCCCCCCCGCGTGGCTGGGCTCGCCCCGCACAACTGCCTCCCGCACCTCAGATGTCTTTGCAATAACTTGGGGTTTTTCTCTTCTTAGGGGATCTTTGCACCACCCGCTGCAGGAGAGGGCAACTCCAGCCAAAGCAGCAGGAGCAGGCGTGCCCTTCAGGGTCCAGAAAAAGCAGGTAGGTTTCGGGCACCAGAGCATCTAGGAGTCGGGGAGCCTGGCGTCCACAGGTGTGGAGGACGGTCTTTGCTCAGGGGGCCCGAGAGCCGACCAGTGCACGGAGACCGTGAAAGTTGCATCTAAACCGGGGAGGCTTTCGGGCACAGCCGGTGCACAGCACGTCTGTCCTCCAATGAGCGGAGTGTGAGGGCTGAGCTGTCCCGTGAGCAGAGAGGAGGAGGAATGAGCCACATAGTCTTCCTCGTAGATCATGCCTGTGTCAGAAACCGGGTCCAGCCCTCCGGGGAGAAAGCACCGCGTGTTAGTGCAGACGCTGCCTACCTGAGTCCAGAAAGGCAGGGCAGGGGGACACTTCCTGAGGGCGCGTGGCCGCCCTGCAGCCCAGGGAAGCTCCTATCGCAACAGGTGTGTGTTTGCGATTCCTTTTGTTTATTGCCTTTGTTGTGTGTGTGTGTTTTTAAGTTCATTTTACACAGACACACACATACACACACACACGCAGGGATTTTAAAGCTTTTCTGTAATGCTTTTCCAGGAAATCCACAAGTTTATAATCTTCCTGTAAGAGTTCTGGAGTGATTCCTGGCTTTGTCCATGTCCCACTTACTCCACAGTCTCCCAGAGTCCCAAACCTCGGATTGGGCAGGGCCTCGCAAAATGCTCGAATCTAGTTCCTGCACTTCAAAGTCGAAAAAAGAGCATTTGCATTGCATTCAGTAGCATCACAACTTAAGAAATCCGTGGTATGGTTTCTCTTTTTTTGAAGGAGCGTGTTTGGAGCACAGAGTCTGTCGAGCAGGCCCGTGCTAGGAAAGCTGTTGTCCCGGCCACTGGCCACTGTGTCCTTCAGCACTCACACTGACCGTGAGGCGGGCAGGAAGGTGTGGCTCTGTACGTACAGGTGTGTGTTTGTGGAGGGAAGTGCCTGACTTACCGGCCAAGTGCTTTTCCGCCAGTCTACGCACAGGCGCACACTCACACTCACACACGTACTCACGTACCTTAGGTGCTCTGGCTGGAAACGATTCTCACTACCTGCCTTGTTCATGGACAGAATTCTTAACCTATAAAAGCATGACATTTATGTATTATCAGAAGCAGATGGGTTGAAACATATATAAACTAGGAAACACTAATATTTTTATTATACTTTAATACATGAATTACTTTCATACTTTGCATTTTACCTGTATTTCCTACATAATTGAAAAAATACAACATATATGCTGTGCTCTATGTTCGTGCTCACTTATACAATGAGCCTTTTCCCTCTGAGTAATTCCGTATTAGTTTGCTATATCATACAGATATTTAACATGACCATTTCCAAAATTTTGTGCAGGTCTTTTGTTTCTGAATCATATGTTCCACGTAAATTCTGGAGATAGACTATCAGAGCTAAAAGAGGTTGAACATTTTAGCACCTTCGCTGCCTCCCTCCATTTAGCTTTCAAAATGGGTTATAAATGTACACAGTCAGAGATGCAGGGGACGAGTTCTCCACATTCTTACAGCAGCTTATATATTTTGGCTAATTTAGTAGTTATAAAACTATCTCAAATGTAATTTGTTGCTTGCTTACAAATAAGAATTTCTTTCTGCATATTTGGAGAACTTCTAATTTTATGTTCTGCTAATTTTTATTTATAACTTCCCTCATTTGTCCTAATTTTTCTTTGTAATTTTGAAGAAACTGTGTTAGGCATACTGCTTATCAAAATTTTGCTGTAAATATTTTCACGATATTTTACTTCTTTTTTAAACTTGTGTAGAGGTTTTGTGTCTGTGTATTTAATATGATAAACTTTTCCTTTTCATCTTCCCTAATACATTAAAGCTAAATACATTAAAGCGAAAAATGTATTTATTCATAATCTCTTACATAGCCTATTCGTTTGTTGCTACTTTGACTCTTTTTATAACTTGGTGTTTTAGTTTGGTTTTTAACTCCTTAATCCTCCTGGCATTCATTTGGTAGATCATGTCTACCAGCTTTAACTTCCCCTTTCTTCTTTTATTTTCTCCTTCCAAATTACTGCTAAATATCTCAACTAAATTTATTGGACGATTTTTTTAACTTGTTTGCATTGGGCAGCTTACTGTATTGTATTAAGTTTCTCATATATAGTTGAATCTACTTTGGACAGTTTTTTCATTGATTTATTATTCTCTTTATCTGTATTAAATAAAATATTCAAGTATTTTATAACATAATGAGCTTTCTATCTAGTAGGGTTAAAGTACCTCAATCTTCTTCAACCTCTATGCTAGTATTCCCAGCCTCTGCACATTAGTTTTATGAATAAACCTTAACTTGACCATCCCAAAGAGGACATGGGCTCTTTATAGCAGATTTAAGAAGAAAGGCTATTGAGTAAGAAATTAATTAACTCCCGGAGTTCCACTTCCCCCAAATACCCTCTGTTCTATTTTAAAATTTCCTCCCACATGCAGATTTTTACAGATTTGTGATTTTATGACATCCAAAAATTATATTCTGATTAAAAATTTTCCCTAAAAAATCTGTAATCATTAGAAAGTTTGGAAAGTAACAAAAAATTCTATCAAGTGAGTGAAAATCTAACCAGTTTTCCAAGTCCAGATGGAATTGCTATTGTCATTATCATGTTTTGCCCGAGATGTTTTTTAGACGTTTCATATAAGGCATATATGCTCCTATCTGCCTGGTATATGTGTGTGCAGTATGTATACGAATTCACCGTAGATACGTATGGATGACACATATATGCAGTAAATCGCACATCTCTCCACACACACACACACACACACACACACTCAACATTTGCAGATCTGAGACGGAAAGCTTGAACAGGAGAACCTTGGTGACAGTCATGTTTACTTTTCCTCATTCGTGAACCTGGGTTGAATGTTGTTTTAGACACTATCGTTTTGTGCAGGGGAAATAAATTTTGTTTAGCACGACAAAATTAATGTATCTATAACCAAGAAGTGGATCCAAAACTCCTTGATTTTTTTTTTTTTCCTCTGTTCGGTACGGTCCTTTTTTGGAATTGAGAAAATTCTGTGCAATTTGAATCTATGCAGCTTTCTTTATTTTTTGTTTGTTTGTTTATTTGTTTCTATTCTAGATCTGATTTATTCTTTTTTTTTTTAAAGATTTTATTTATTTATTTGTTAGAGAGAGAGAGGGAGCGAGCACAGGCAGACAGAGAGGCAGGCAGAGGCAGAGGGAGAAGCAGGCTCCCTGCCGAGCAAGGAGCCCGATGTGGGACTCGATCCCAGGACGCCGGGATCATGACCTGAGCCGAAGGCAGCCGCTTAACCCACTGAGCCACCCAGGCGTCCCTGATTTATTCTTTTTAAAGATACTTGTTAATTTATTTATTTGAGAGAGAGGCCATGAGCTGGAGAGGGTGGGGGCCGAGGGAGAGGGACAAGCAGACTCACCGCTGAGCAGGGAGCCCAACTCCGACTCTGCGCTCAATCCCAGGACCCTGAGGTCATGACCTGAGCCGAAACCAAGAGTTGGATGCTTAGCCAGCTGAGCCACCCAGGTGCCCCTAGTTCTGATTTTTTTTAAGTAAGACTCAAAAACTTTAGGTTATCCCTGTTACTTTTAAAGTATCCATTCGTGTGCTTATTTATTAATTTTCTATATACATTCTAGAACCATTGACATTTTTTGTTGGAACTTTATACAAATTGTAACTCTGAAGAAGAAAATGAATTTTCACAGTGTTTAATTTTATATATCTAAGAATCCTTAATATCTCTTTATTAAATAACAGATTTTAAATTTCCCAATTAGATAGAGTTTTCCTTGTATAGGTTATTATTCTTTCATCGTTAATTATAGAAAAGGTTTTGTTGTGGTTTTGAAGTCCTGGGATTTTCAAATAGGTTGTTAAGCTGTTGAGAAGATACAGAATTTTCAACAAATAATGCAGCATCCGATCTCCTGGTTAGTTTTAAGGCACATCAACACACTTACTGGATTTATACTTGATATAATTACAATATTGTTTCAGATTTTGTTTTTAGGATCCTCTGCTTTCTGCATTTACTCCTCAGTATGACTGTGCTGTCACTTTGTGTCAGAAAGGTTCAGAGCTAAGTACTGCTCAGTAATACGCGCAGTGTTGCACATTTTTACTTCTCTGTAAATCCGCCCTCGATTTCAGCAGGCACCACGGTTTTATTGCGTGTCTGTCTAATTTGTAAGTAAACTCCAGCGTGTTGGGCTAGAAAGCCACACGTCCTCAGCGCACAGCACGCCTGCTGTCACCTATCACCTGCGGGAGGTTTACGTGTCCTGTGTGTCCGGCTAGAGACTAGAGGCTTCTGTGCCCTGGGCCCGGCGTCTCTGGCACATTCCTCATGATACTTGCACGCAGAGGTGTTCTGTGAATATTTGCTGATGGATTTTGGGCTCGTGAAGAAGTAAGATGCAATGATTTGGCATCACTGGAAGGGGGGGATTTTCCCATATTTCTTCATTTCTCAGGTTTTGATCGGAGGCTGTGTTATGCAATTTTTTTGAAAAATTTTTGAAACAGCCAATTCACCGAAGAATGAGTTCGACAGCAAGGCTGGAGTTGCAGGGAGCATCTGGGGGCCCCTTGCCCCAGGCCTTCTTGGTTCACCAGATAGAGGCACAATTTGGGCTCGTTGAAGAAACTTTCATATTCAGCAACCTGTGTGACTAATTTTGTGGATTTCTGTCCTTATTTAATGTTGAAATATTATTTAGGTACGAAAAAAGGCACAGGTTGTAAGGGTACGTCCTGGTGAGAGGTCACAGAATAAACATTAGGTGGAGGGGCGGGCATCACCATCCGCCCCCATGCCCACTTGGGTGCTCCTCCAAGCCTCCAGAGGGTGAAATCTGCTCTTCTGTAGTTGTACTGTTTGGGTGCTTGGCTCTGGCTTTGTTTTTCTTAATTGTGTTGTGTTTCAAATGGAGGGCTCCCTAGGTTTCTGTGTTTCATAAGATGATTTCTGATTGTAATATAACAAACAGAAATGTGGGGAAATCCAGGATCAAAGAATTGCCAAATGGCTCATATTAGCCCAAAGTTCACTTTTCAGCCCCTAAGTGTATTTGGAGATATTCCCAATTAAAACTATTAACTAAAGTGACCTGGCTTTGAAATATTCCTGATAAAGTTTCTTCACAAATGGAATCATCATGATCCCCATAGTCAGCTCTCATCCAACTGTCCCGTCCACTCAGAGAACATGGAGATGACCGTACTAGGAGCCCATCAAGAGAATGGGTTCTTGCAAATGGATTGCTACTGAGCTAAAACAAGGTTTTATTAATAAAATCGGGTAACCTTTATATTTTCCCCTTGTTATTCATGAGGGAATTGAAAAGTTATTAGAATTGCATGTGTTTTAGATTATAGAAATACAGAATGTATTTTTTTTAATATTTTATTTATTTATTTGACAGACAGAGATCACAAGTAGGCAGAGAGGCAGACAGAGAGAGAGGAAGGGAAGCAGGCTCCCCGCTGAGCAGAGAACCTGATGCGGGACTCTATCCCAGGACTCTGGGATCATGACCTGAACCGAAAGCAGAGGCTTTAACCCACTGAGCCACCCAGGCGCCCCCAGAATGTATTTTTATTGATTATGTGTATCATACTCATCTCAAGTTATAAGACTAAAATGGTGTTGAAGGCATGAACAAAATATAAAAACAAGAATAGGGAAAAATTATCTGTATTTCATCTTTTAAATATCTGTTGTAAGATTTTGGCCAGTCTACTTTCAGCTATTTTTCTCCATTTTTAAATAAACGTTCTTGGTTTGGAAGTATTTTAGAATAACAGAAAAGTTGCAGATAATACAAAGAGGTTTACAGAGAGTTGCCATATACCCCCCATTAAGAATCTCCTGTTATTTATATTACCATACTTCGTCACAACTAAGAAACCAACACTGGTATTTCACAAGTAACTGAACTCCATATTTGAGCATCTTTTCTTTAACCATAGTCCATCGCCTTTGCAAGGAAAGATGGGAGGTCTGATGGGTCTATAACATCCAGTCTTTGTTTCATTGACAGTCCTGGGTTGGCTGGATCTTACAAGACTGTAGAAAGAATTTTGAAAGCATATTCAATATAGAGCTCAATCATCCAGGCCACCTAGGTGGCTCAGTCGTTAAGCATCTGCCTTCAGCTCAGGTCATGATCCCAGAGTCCTGGGATCGAGCCTCGTATCTGGCTCCCAGTTTGGTGGGAAGCCTGCTTCTCCCTCTCCCACTCCCCCTGCTTGTGTTCCCTCTCTCGCTGTCTCTCTCTCTGTCAAATAAGTAAATAAAATCTTAAAAAAAAAAAAAAAGAACTCAATCATCCACTTGTACCAGAATCAGGTTAACTGGTGCCTCTTCCCCAGTAAGGGTGTGTTCCTTCCTAGAACAGAAACAGCTGGCTGCTGTCATGGTGATCTTTGACCAGAATCTTCCCTGAGTGCTATTTTTTCCCCCTGCTTCAATAATTACTTCTTTTTCAGTGTTGCAAGAGCTGGTCAGTTTCCAAAAAAGTAATAAAATAAAATAGTGACCTCACAACCAAATCTCTGAACCCTGTTCTTGTCAAGTTTAAAGTTTTGGGAAACAGAAGAGCCAGGAAATGAGTCAATCAAAGCAGCCAGAGGCGATATTGTGTATCTTCCATGCATGCCAAAGGCCTGTGAGGCCGCAAGCACTGTTCTAGGTGTGGGTGTTGATCAGAAAACACAACAGATAAAAGTTTCCTGCCCTCTGGAGATTACATTACAGCGAGGTGGAAAGACACAGAAAGTAGTCAATAGACACAATTAATGAGTAGATTACTATATACTAGAGAATGGCACAGATCATGGGAAAGTACAGTATCTTGGGCAGGGGTTCACAGAATGGGCAGCATGAAGGGTGGGGAAGAGGAAGAGTGTGCATCAGGGAGGCCAGGATAAGTCTTTCTGTTTCTCCTCAAAGGCTCACTAATTCTTTATACTTACAACTTCAAAAAGAATTGCAGACATGGGTTGATATTTTAAAAATAAATTCATGATGTTGAGGAATGAGTTCTCATTAATAATTCTGTAGGAAAGGATAATATTAGTTTCGATGTTTATTATTTTTATGAGTCAAGTCCTATTTAAAAGAATGGTATTGAACAGCTGCACCTTTGTTGTGGTTGGATTTTCTTTTAAAAGGGATTCTTGGGACTCCTCGGTGGCTGTCACTTAACTTTTGGTTTCAGCTCAGGTCACGATCTCAGGGTCCTGAGATGGAGTCCCATGTCAGGCTCGACATTCAGGGCGGAGTCTGCTTGAGATAATGTCTCTCCCTCTCCTTTGGCCTCTCTCCCTAACTTGCATGCACACACTCTCTTTTCCTCTCTCAAATAAATAAAATCTTTTTAAAAATTTGAAAGAAAACAGAAGATATTCTCATTTCTTAGAGAAGAAACAGATTTTGCTCAAAACTAGAGGAAACATCCGCTGTGCCAAGGTCTAAGGTGGGCACTCCAGAATACACATAAAAGGGGAGAGAGAAACTAAGTTATTGGGTACATTGCACTCACAAAGCTCTGTGGGTCTATGATACCATAAACCATTTACCTTTTCAGTAACCCCTGTTCGATTGGCATTACTGTCTTCATGGTAGGTGAGAGAATTGAAGCCAAGACATCACCAGTCCTTTACCTTCACAAGCTAAATACTGAGTTGGAGAAATTAAAGAAAATTAACGTAAATTTTAAAATAGTACAGTAATCAATAAGCTCTTTCTCTTTTACAAAGTGCATGTAAATTATGACTCTTGTTGGTTCTCACAGCAACACTATGAAGTAGATACTGTTATTCTTATTATACAGATAAGAAAAATATATTTTTTAAAGATTTTATTTATTTAACACAGAGAGATCGAGATCACAAGTAGGCAGAGAGGCAGGCAGAGAGAGAGGAGGAAGCAGGCTCCCTGCTGAGCAGAGAGCCCGATGCGGGGCTCGATCCCAGGACCCTGAGATCATGACCTGAGCTGAAGGCAGAGGCTTTAACCCACTGAGCCACCCAGGCACCCCAAGAAAAAATAGTTTAATATTAAGTGTTAATCTCATGATTAAACAGCTAAGTTGGCTTGAGAACTAGCATTTGAATCCATTATATACTGACTACTGAGTCTGAGGTTTTTTCCCATTGTGCGAGTAGTATGTGCTTAACATTCAAGTAATACACCAGATTTGACAAAAAAATGTTGGGTCCGCAAGAGGCCTAGGCCTAACATGAGTACCAACAAGAGGCCATTGAGCTGTGGTATCCTAGGATGTGAGTTCAGATGATGGACACCATGATGGATAAGAGCTGAGCTGAGGTGTTTTTTTTTTTTTTTAAGATTTTATTTATTTATTTGACAGAGAGTAGGCAGAGAGGGGTGGGGGGGAAGCAGGCTCCCTGCTGAGCAGAGAGCCCGATGTGGGGCTTGATCCCAGGACCCTGAGATCATGACCTGAGCTGAAGGCAGAGGCTTTAATCCACTGAGCCACCCAGGTGCCCCGAGCTGAGCTGAGTTTTGAAGTGTGAGTTGATTTGGGGAAGGGGAGACAGTATCCCAGGGAAAGAGATCAGGGATGCAGCAGGAAGTAGAAATCACACAAGAAGGAGCCTTATTGTCGTGGATGGCTCAGACAGAATATAGGCCAACACCTTGACATTGCTCCTTTGCTTGGATTTTTGTAAAGAAACACTGATGGAAGTGTTTTCACAAGTTCAGGTTTCCTCCTCCTCCTCCTATGGCTGGGCCTTTTGGGTAGACAGGGAGACTACCGTAAGTAACTACCCAGTAACAGCTTCTGACACTGGCTGAGAAGTCACACTTCACAGCTCATTCTGTTTCTCTTCTGTCTGCCACACTAGAACGTCTGGGAAATAGAGAGTGAGAAATTTTAGAGAAATACTACACAATCATTTGCTTCAAAAAATATTATACTGTACTATAGTTCTAAATGAAAATTTGAAATCCTTATTGTTGAGGATTATTTGTTATGGAAAATGTTTTTTGTATAACCCTTGCCCCAAGGATTTATTGTTAGATGGTCCAGATGTCAGTGATTGTTTCTTTTTTATGAAACCTATTTTCCCTAAAGCATTAATCTAGTTTGATATAACATGTATTATAAAGTTGGATATAAAGATGAGGTTTCAAAGAACCATTTGGAAAAGGTGGATATTATTATAGTGTCTATTTTTGTTCTAAATGGTTGCACGATACTCTGGTGTTTCTTCAGATTGTATAAATCTTTTGGCTTTTACTAAATTGTTTTATGGGTTTTCTTTCTTTTTTTCTAGTCTGATGTAAGCCAGACCCCATGCAAACTTGTAAATGGTGCTCCTTAACATCAAGTGTCAGCCTAGGGAGAGAGACAGGAGTAGAATCAATTAGGATGTATAGTGAAATGTTATCTCAGTAGATGTATGTGCAAAGTGTCGTGGGATCCAATATTTAGCAGGAAGAATGAGGGAAAGAAGTGATATATGGTCTGAGCCCCAGAGGATGGATGGGTTTCACCAGATGCCAAGGTGAGGAATATGAAGCCAAGGGGATGGCAGACACGTGGCTGCAGTTGGAGCTCCCGATCTGCAAGGGGTGGGGTTGCTGAGGTCCTGGGGTCATGAAGGTTCTTGGGTTTGTGTACAGGGGAAACCCACCAAAGGAGTTAGAAACGTTGGAAGGACAAGATAAAATTCAGGTTTAGGAAGGTCAATCCGGGAGAAATGCAAGAGATGGAGTGGAAAGAGCAGAAGAGAGAAGAGGCACATCTCAGTGGGCAGGTGCAGGTGTCCAGGCAGTGAGGCTGGAGATCTGAGCATGCCTGCCATGCTCTTCCTGTCCTTGTTTACTAGCCCCTCCTCCCTGTCTCTGTCTGTCTGTCTACCCCCTTCAGCCATACTAGCTGTGTCCCTCCAACCTCAGCCTTTACATATACTCGTGACTATTACTTTCAACTGGAATGTTCCTACCCCCTTCTTTCTTCTGACTTTAGTTTAGGCACCCCATTCCGAGAAACCTTCCTTATCTCCCCTGAAACTTCAATTCTGTATTTGTGATGCTGACTCATACCTGTTCTCCATGGAGGTGGGGATGCTCCACAGGGGTAGGGATTGTGTCTCCTCTGTCCCTTCCCTTCCCTTCCCTTCCTTTTCTTTTCTCTTTTCCTTTCTTTCCTTTTTTTTGCTATCTGGAGCACAACACGTGGCCTAAATTTAGTGTTCAGTAAAATTATTGAATGAGATAAATGACAGAATCCAAACTGAGCAAAACTTGAAAATTCAAGCCATTAGAACTGGGTTGTTTTCTGGGTTTCAAGATGGCAAGAGAAGGAATTGGCATGTTTACAAAGTGTCTAGGTTGGGCAGCTCAGAGGACAGTCATAGCCACTAAGAGAAAACAGAAGAGTGAGAGGTGAGTGTGTGTGAGGAAGATAAAGAAATATATTTGGGTCATGTTGAGTTTGAGTCATCACTATGACATCTAGACAGAAGTGTCCAAGGGGGAGTCAAAGGTGTAAGAGCCAATTGGGCAACTCTCTGGTAGCTTTCTTCAAGCCCTCAGGTATATATTTTTTTAAATTTTTAAAATTTATTTGATAGAGATCACAAGTAGGTAGAGAAACAGGCAGAGAGAGAGGAGGAAGCAGGCTCCCCGCTGAACAGAGAGCCCGATGCGGGGCTCGATCCCAGGACCCTGAGATCACGACCTGAGCTGAAGGCAGAGGCTTTAACCCACTGAGCCACCCAGGCGCCCCACCCTCAGGTATATTTCTATCTTGGTTTTGAGCTTCCTTGACTTCAAGTTTGTTTGCATGTTGTATCATGAAGTTAATTTTCTTCACTGGTAAGTTACTGATATCCAGTGCTTTATGAGTATACACCATTAATAATGAGAAATATTCTAATAATAATAATGAGTAATATTCTAAAGTAAAGTAAAGTACTAAAGAAAAAAAATATCCTGTGGAGATGATGACTCAACTACAAAATTAGTAATTTTAAATTAAAATAGTTCATCAATTGTAAACTGAAGTAACCTATGAAGATGGCATTTTGTTTTCCCGGGTTTTGTTTGTATTTTTACTCTTGGTGTTTATGAGGCAAGGCAGAGGGCTACCATTTTACATATCCTACAGTTGCTTTAGACATAAAAGATACATTCTGAGTGGTGTGTGACAATGTTAGTGCTTAGGACTCTGTACACACTCACTCACACACACACACCCCTTCCATTCAGATATCTTTCTTTACTCCTGTTGACTGTTGTGATTTCTGTGTTATTTTATCAACCTCTTTCCAAAACCCCCAAAGAGCCAACCCCCCTTTGGTACTGCCCAAGGGCCATTTTGTAATGCTACCATCTTTCTGAGTTATCCAGAATGGAAAACTTGTTTTCAATATTAGCTTTTAATTCTCCTTCAGACACACAGTCGTTATTCACAGACCTTTAATTCTTCCCCCCACAATCTATCTTGGATGCTGGATTTATGTAATTACTTCTGGGATCCGATCATCCTCGTATTCCGGTTACTACCACTCAGCAGCTGCACCTTCGCTTTCATTCTGTCTGCGTGACAAGTGATTCTACATGAGGACGCGTGTGTGACCTTCCTAAAGCACAACACGTATCAGATGGGCTCCCTCCAGTTTAAAAATTCCTGATTTAAAAAAAAAAATTCTGGTAAGGCAAATACATGCTTCTCTAGTTAGCTCCCTAGAAATACTTTTAAAACTCCGCTAACTTGTGTTGGCAAGCTGTTGATCACTGGTCAACTAAAACTCTATAATCCAGTTTTTTACCCCTAAATTCTTGTATCCCCATTCCAGTAGAAATGTTTATCCCCAAATTATGCTTTCTCCAATTTCTTCATAATCTATGTCCCTCATTAGGTCAACATTTAGATCTTTATGGGATTTCTCCTGGTTAGACTTTTCTAGCCACTGATTAATTATTCAAAACTAGTTCAGGAAGAATCAAACTGCATTTCTCATGACTTCCACATACCGAATGGTAAGGCATACAGAAATAGGAGAGAGGCACCTCCTTCAAAGTCTGGTGTGGTAAAGTAAGAAGACAGAAAGAAGAAGAAAGAGACTCAGGAAAATGCAGGAAGGACATCTCCTCCAGCCTAAAGAGCTTGGGGAAGTTTGAACGAGATGAGTAAGAAGGACTATCAAGAACAAGTAGGTGTTCATCATATGGATGGGCAGAGGTGACGGGGACAGCTCTGTATTTCCCACTGGAGTTCCACATAATCTGCAATAATTACATTATTTATGGTAGTTTGGATTAGGTTGAGCTTTGTTGAAATAATGTGCAATAAACCCAACTGCAGTTTGAAAATGTTTAGTTCCAACACAGAAAATAATACAGCAGATCCTAGCAATCCCATAAACTTCCAAATCCCTTTCCTAATTAAATGGTGTTTGGATGTGATATAAATGTCGTACTTCAACAGACGGCTTTCAGACTCAAGCTGTTTTTGGTATGGAGAGTATTTAAATGCTGTTCTGGGAGGATGTTTGGATTTTGTTTTATCAAATATTGAGCAATAGCAAATTATTTTTGTTCTAAAAACTCTTATTTTAGGAATTCTCTTGCCATCAGTATAATGTTTTTGTATTAGAAATATCTTACAGGAAAAAAAAAAAGAAAGAAATATCTTACAGGGACCCATGGGTGGCTCAATCACTTAAGCATCGGCCTTCAACTCAGGTCATGATCCTGAGATCCCAGGACCGAGCCCCATATCAGGCTCCCTGCTCACCGGGGAGCCTGCCTTTCCCTCTCCCTCTGCCTGTTGATTCTCCTGTTTGTGAGCTCTCTCTTTCTCTTTCTAATAAATAAGTAAAGTCTCTAAGAAAATAGAAATATTTTACACAAAGTTTAATGTTGTGAATAAATATTAAGCTGTAAATTTGTACTTACCAAAATTAATTATCCTTTTTCACACATTACTATAATATAAAATATATATATTTGGAAATATGTGTGTCCCCATCAAACACAGAAAGGTTTTAACACATGCTATCATGTTATTTAATTAAAAAGATAAATTTTTCTCAGAGTCTCCAGATTTCCTTCCATTGTAGTAGAGGGAGGGATGTACGCAAGATTTTTGAAAACCAGATACAAATGATGAACATGACAGTTGTTACCAGCACTATGTTTATAACGTTAGGCTGTGCATTTTAAGAACTCTTGTGGATGGCTCTCTGTGCTACTGGGAGATAGGAAAAAGCAGTATTTCTATTTGGACTCACTTTTTGTGAGCAATAATCTGTATTTTAAGATCAGATCTGTGTTGAATCAGAAAGTCTTACAGGATTGTGCTAGAGATAAGATGATAATGAACATCGGATTTCCTAAAATGGAAGAATGTGGAAGTGGTAGGCAGCACTGACAAGGTTGATGGGACCTAAGCAGCATCTCATGAGACCAGAGTGGGAAGTCCTCATTTATTTCCAGCAACACTCCTTCAAAAGCCCAGTGACTTTCTCTGGAATAAGAAAAGTTAATGAACGGCGCTGGCTTCAGCGAGTATAATCCCGACACTATTCTTGAACTTTTAATATTCCACTTTCCTTTCTGAAGAGCATTTCTTGAAATCGCTTTTCTCCCTGCAGTGTATTTTCTTCTAAAAGTTAGATTTCTGCTACTAACACAGAGGAATAGATCACTGTTTTTTTTTTTAAGATTTTATTTATTTATTTATTTGATAGACAGAGATCACAAGTGGGCAGAGAGAAAGAGAGAGAGAGAGAGGAGGAAGCAGGCTCCCCGCAGAGCAGAGAGCCCGATGCGGGGCTCGATCCCACGACCCTGGGATCATGACCTGAGCCGAAGGCAGCGACTTTAACCCACTGAGCCACCCAGGCGCCCCTAGATCACTGTTTTTTAATGTGTAGGTTGTACCAACTTTAGTGGGGCTGCAGAGATTAAAATTCAGATGTTTTCTTCTCAGTTTGGTAGGGTCAAGGCATCACTGTAGGTAATGCTCTTTCTCTAAATAGAATGTGCAAGTCTTCTATGGGGTGTTGGGTAAATGGTCAAGGAAAGGGTTCATTGAAATCAGGAGCAATGTCTTAAAGATTTTCTTGTTTCTCTTTATCAGGTGGTCTTTATTCATTTGGTCTTCACGGCCTCCTAATACCCTTCCATTCTGTGCCCGGTTTATTGGGTTCAATACTGTGAGTAAGAATAATGCTAGCACCGCTCCCACGATAACAGCCAAGATAGATCTTGCAAGTGTTGTGGGCCAAGAATATTACTAAATATGCCACATGCATTATCTCATTTAATCTCCATATGCACGTGCACATACAGCCCAGGAAAGTTGGGACATTTGGAAATCTGACCTTGGCTTTTGTCAACATCTTGTTCTTCTGTGTGGAGGGAAGATTCAAGCTTCCCATGTTCGGATGGAGGCTTGCGTCTTCACAGAGCCTATCACGGTGCCCTGTGAGCAGTGGCTCCTTAAGAAGTGTTTGTGAGGAAGATAGGAACACGTTTAAGTAGGGCTGGGAGGGCTGCTCTGGACACTGTGCCCGTTCTTCAGACTTTCCTGCTATGGGTGTTTTGTTTCTCCCTTCTTTCACGCCGTCCTTATTCATGACCATTCTGCCTCTTAACGATGCTTTTACATATTTTTTGTGGCAGAAGGTCTGCCATAGTGACAGCACCCATGAGTCACATTTTCCCTGTGGCACAGACATGGCCACTGTCGTTTTGCAGACCAATGAAAGAATCGCAGAGTCTCCAGATGTTCTGCTCCTATTGAAATGATGAGATAAACATAAAAATATGTTAGAAAAGTTTCAGGGTTATAAAGGAATCATAGCTTTGGGTTTTTTTTAAGACTTTATTTCTTTGAGACAGAGAGAGAGCACGCACAAGTGGGGGTGGCGGGGGGAGAAAAGGGCAGAGGGAGAGGGAGAAGCAGACTCCCCACTGAGGAGGGAACCTGACACAGGACTCGACCCTAGGACCCAGAGATCATGACCTGAGCCGAAGGCAGACACTTAACGACTGAGTCACCCAGGTGCCCCAAGAATTATAGCTTTTAAAGTTGTGTTTCCACTTTGAAATCCCAAGGGTATTCCTAATGGATTTTTTTTTTTACTTTATTTAAGCTTTATTTAAACATATGATGTAACCCCACCACCCTCACCCAACCCCTCTTCCCCCCACCCCCCTCAGTTTGTTTTATGACATTAAGAGTCTCTTTTGGTTTTTCTCCCTCCTGATCCCATCTTCTTTCATTTTTACTTTTCCTACCACCTTAACTCCCACCCCCGTTGCATCTCCACTTCCTCATATCAGGGAGATCATGTGGTAGTTGTCTTTCTCCAGTTGACTTATTTCGCTAAGCATAATACGCTCTAGTTCCATCCATGATGCGATCACTCCCTGCACAGGGACCCTTTGAAGGCCTGTGTGCCTGTACAGCTTGGGGATAGCTTACAACTGTTACATCTGTTAGGTGTTGTGCTGTGAGTATTAACATACAGAACGTTTTCAATTAGTAAGTGAAGCAGGAATTCACTGTGTCAGGCTCTTAAAATGTGACCACAGAGAAGCCTGTTTTTAAAGTATTACTTCAACTCTGAATAAAATACTTGCGGTAAGAAAAACTCTACACTAATATTCTCCTAATTTAAACTAGGCACGCTTAAGTTGCTGTTTCATATTTTTCACAGGTATTTACTGCTCTGCTTCCTTTTCCCATAGGCAGTGTTCTCATTTTGCTTTCCCCGGTGGCATCTGTCTGTATTTAAGTAGTAGTTCTCTGTGTCCTCGACTGCTGTCTGGAATATGATACACGTGATATGTGATGCAAATTGATGCTTCCCAGAAGCTTGACTGATTCTGCAGTTTCAGGGAAATCTCCCATTTTATTTTTAAAGATGCTTTCTTTCTTCTCTTCTTGGTCCAAAAGATATTACCCAAAGCCTGACTTTGGCTCCAACGCGAAGCAGGCGGGGCCTCTATCTGGCCCCGTCACTTTCCACCACAGGCCCCGAAACAAGCTGTTTACACTTTCTGGGACTTAGTTTCCCGTATGTAATTTTTAGGATTTTTGTGAGGTCGCCTGTATTCATACCTGCTCAGTAAATGTTAGCAATTGTTTTTATTTTCAGGAATGGTAATTGTATTAGCAGTAACAGTGAATTACTATTTAATGTTGACTTATTGGTTGGTTGGTTGGTTGGGGGTTGTTGTTGTTGTTGTTTTGTTTGTTTGTTTTTGAGAGAGAGAGTTTGTGTGAGTGGCGATGACGGGGGGAGGGACGGAGGGAGAGGGAGAATCTCAAGCAGATTCCATGCCCAGTGCAGAGCCTTGATCTCATGACCCTGAGACCATGACCTGAGTCAAAATCAAGAGTCAGATGCTTAACCCATTGAGCCACCCAGACATTCCTTACTGTTAGGCTTTTCTAAAACAAAAAATCACTTTCAAGTATTCTGATAGTTTGGCTCATGCGTATGATGGGAGGGAAAGACACGTGATAATTACTAAACCCGCTTTTTGTCTAGGCATGACACCTTTGGGCGAGTTAGACTGAGCTCTCAGGATGATATACTTGCCCTGTTCCAGCAGCACATAAGAGTTTTTCTAAACCATGGATTTCAAGAACATGCTGTATTTTAAGCAAAATTTATAATAAAAAATCTGGGTGCAGACGTCATAAAGCAGTTTGAGAACAATGAGCAGGCTCTGTAGGAAGCAGACCTGGTTTCGCGTGTCTGCAAGAGCACCTGTGTTCCTTGCGTGCTCTTACCTCCCTTCCTGTTCCTCTTCAAGTAACTAAAAGGATGTATTTTTGCTTTTCAGTCACTCAGGACTGCTTGCAGCTGATCGCAGACAATGACACACCTACCATACGGAAAGGTAATGAGAGCATCTCCGCAACTTGTCTTACACTTTAGTCACTTGTAAGACTGCATTCAGACTTCATCTCGAATCAGCTGTCTGCCTGCAAACATCTCCAAATCAGATGTAAAATAAGAGCCTTCAGTTTCTTCAAAACGGTTGGGGACTACATATTGAGGCTACTGTAATAATCCAACAAACAGAATTACCTTAGAGACACAAATACTTAGAAATGTAAAATAATTAGCCTATGATGAAACCAATACTAAGCCACGTTTAGGTTTTTGTTTTAATTTTTTAGAAATCACTCTGGCTTCTCTGGTGACTCGAGATCATTTTCACAAATATTAACTGGTTTTTGTTTTATTTAGGTTTTAGAACTCATAATAGGATGAGGATGACTCTGAACAAGTCATAAACCTTTTACATCAATTATTAGTGAATATGTAATTGTGCAAATGAACAGGACACTGTTAGGATAATCCAGTGTGAAATGATGGCTTTGTATTTTGCGTGTATCAGTTGAAGACATACAGTGTTCTACTTATCATGTGGGCTGTGGGGCTTCGTGAAGAGTGAAATGTGTACTGTTCTTTACCTTCATGGAATTTACCTTTTGATGAGTGGAAGCGGGGGGAAAAAGCTAATGAACCAGTGAAATGTAAAATGATAAAATTAAGTGCAATGGGGAAAACTCCAGCAGACGGGGCCCTGGGGAATGTCTGGGCTGTGAACAGGAGCAGGGAGTTCACAAGTGTCAGAGGGCTAAGCTGGGAGCCGGGGATGGGGAAACAAGAAGGAGCCCAGAGGATGGATTTGGATGGGCCTTTGTAATGAGTGCCAGGAGGGCTGTCTTACATCTGTATTCTTCTAAGTGGATGTAATTATCCCAGATGTAACGTAAGTACTAAACTATTTGAAATTCTGTTATCATTTATCATTCTGCGTTTTCCAAAGTCCTATGTTTGTAACTTTAATAGGCAGCAGACTGTTTGCTAAGAATTAAAGTAAAGTCCAAAGAAGACCTGAAGGACCAAAGATAAAATTTTAAAAATATAACTTAGGGAAAGTTTGGCTTACACATTTGGCCAAAACAAAAATGCTGTGTGTCACACAGAAAGATGACGCTGCTTCTTGATCCTGAGTGGGAGTCTCACAGAGGACTGTGTGTGATCTCCCTGGTTGGTGGCTGCTCTCCACTGACCTCAGGTGCTTATCTGCGTGCTTCACCCCTTAGACACATAGGTTAGCCCAGTGACACCAGCAGGCCTTGTGCAGCATGGGACCGTTAGTGGGCACGGGCGTCGTTAGCACCATTGCTTGCTGGCATCCTGTGAGGTCTGGTATGTTATATTTCCATTTTCACTTGTCTCACAATATTTTTGAACTTAACCTTCTGATTCCATCTGACCCATTAGTTGTTGGGGAATGTGTTGTTTCATTTCCATGTAGTTTTGAGTTTTCCTGTTTTTCTTCTGTTACTGATTTCTACTTTCATGTCCTCGTGGTTGGAAAAGATACTTGATGTGATTTCAGTCTTCTTAAATCTGTTCAAATTTGTTCTGTGCCCTAACATTTTATTTATCCTGGAGAATTTTCTTTGTGTGCTTAGGAATGCATATTCTGCTACTGTAGGATAGAATATTCTTTGTATATCTGCTAATTCCTTCTGGTCTTTAGTGTTGTTCAAGCACACTATTTCCTTACTGATTTTCTTTTGGATGACCTATCCATTATTGGAAGTAGGGTATTGAATTCTCCTACTCTTACCGTGTTGCTGTCTATTTCTCACTTCAAATCTGTTAATATTTGCTGTATACATTAGGGGTTTCAGTGTTGAAAAAAATATATATATATAAAACAAGTATATATATGCTTGCTATAATCTCTTTTTAAAAAGATTTTATTTATTTATTTGACAGAGAGAGATCACAAGTAGGCAGAGAGGCAGACAGAGAGAGAGGAGGAAGCAGGCTCCCTGCTGAGCAGAGAGCCTGATGTGGGGCTCGATCCCAGCACCCTGGGATCATGACCTGAGCCGAAGGCAGAGGCTTTAACCCACTGAGCCACCCAGGCGCCCCTTGTTATAACCTCTTAATGAATCGATCCACTTGTCATCATATAATGACCTTCTTTATCCCTTGTGACATTTTGTTACTTGAAGTCTATGTTGTCTAATATAAGAATACCTACTTCTTGTCTTTTTTGTTTACCATTTGTATGAAATATCGTTTTCCAGTGCTTCACTCTGTGTGTCCTTAAAACTGAAATGAGTGTTTTGTAGGCAGAATAAAGTTGGATTTTGTTTTCCCTTCAATTCATTCAGCCACTCTATGCCTTTTGCTTGGGAAATTTAAACCATTTACATGTAAAGTAGTCATTGATAGTGAGGACTTATTATCTTCCTTTTGTTAATTATTTTATGACTGCTTTTTAGTTCCTTTCTTCCTCTCTTGATGTCTTCCTTTGTGGCTTGATTATTTTGTGTATTGATATGTCTTCATTCCTTTTTCTTTGTATTTTGGGTGTCTACTACAGGTTTTTAAATTTGTGTTTACCATGACACTTACATAAAGCCACTTAGTTACAGTAGTTTATTTTAAGCTGATAACAATTTAACTCTGATTTAGATCATTTTTATATTGTGTGTCTATTAACAAAGTACTATAGTTATAATTCTTTTAGTACTTTGTCTTTTAATTTTCATACTAGAGTTCAGAGTGATCTATATTCATTATAGCCATTTCTGTCAGGCTTACTGGAGATTTGTTTCATCCCTTTGGTTGTGTTGGATTTTCTTGGTTCTTTACTTTCCTTGAAGCGTTGCTTTGTTGTCTATGCAGGTACCTCTCCTACTCCTCATGGACTGATTTTGACCAGGAGATATTTTTACTGGTTAGCAGTGCTTGATATTAACCATCATAAGGCCAGGAGCAAGGCCCACTTTTGCTTCCTCCCTTCCCTCCTGGAGGAAAAGAATCTGATGTCTGCTTTTCCTCAGTCATACAAAACAAAACAAAGCGAAGCAAACTTCTGGGTATAAAAGAATGTCCTCCCCTTTTCTTTGTTTCTTACTGTTGCAAGGACCAAGCTCTTTTGATCATTCAGCACAAAGTATGGGTTGAGATGGAAACCAGCTTCAGAGAAGGCACTCTGCGAGGCTGTGTGGCTAGGCACAAAGTCAGATCTCCCCATCACAGATGGAGGCTGTCTTCTTGGTGCTGACCAAGACCTGTCTGGGGGAGGGACTGATATGAATAAGTTGAAATTGCTCCTCTTACCTATATAAATGTTAACTGCTTCTCAGTTTGTGATTTACTACTTAGCTCCTACTTCTTAGCTGGATTCTGAATTTCTTTTCAAGTTATTTGGCATTTTCAAGGTATTGTTACATCAGTGTTTCTGTGGAGGGATGATGTGTAAGGCTTACTACGCCACACCTTGCTGACATAACCATTCATCCCACTACCTTTGGCCTACATGGTTTCAAGGGAGAAATCAACTGTTAATATTATTGAGCATCCCTTATACTGGAACGATTGCTTCTCTCCTGCTGCTTTCAAGATTTTCTCCTTGTCCTTTCTTTTAACTGATTAATTATAATTGACTTGGTATGGATCTCTTGGAGTTTATCCTTTTTATTTATTTATTTTTTTAAAAGATTTCCTTTATTTATTTGTTGGAGAGAGAATAAGCAGGGGGGAGCAGCAGGCAGAGGGAGAAGCAGGCTCCCTGCTGAACAAGGAGTGTGATGCAGGACTCAATCCCATGACCCTAGGATCATGACCTGAGCCAAAGGTAGATGCTTAACCAACTGAGCCACCCAGGCATCCCCATGTTTACCTGTTTTAGAATTCATTCAGCTTCTTGGATGTGTAACGCATTCTTTCTCCAAAGTTAAGAAATCCTCTTATTTCTTCAAATACTCTTTCCGCTCCTTTCTCTGCTCCTTCTGGGATTCCCATAATGCAAATGTTAGTGTGATTGAGAGTCCCCTATGCTCAGTTCGCTACTCCCACTTCTTTTCTTTCTGCTCCTCAGAACGGATACGTTTAATTGTTCTATTTTCAAATTTGTGAGTTCTGCCTTCTGTCTGCTTAATTTGCTCTGTAACCTCTCTACTGAATTCTTTGTTTTAGTTATTTTACTTTTTAGCTCTCACATTCTATTTGGTTCCTTTTTAAAAAAATACTTTTGATCTGTTTACTCATAGTGTATGTTTGTTTATACATAATTCTCCTAGTTTTCTTAAGCCTTTTGTCTATGGTTTCCCTTCACTCTTTAAGCATATTAAAAGATGTAAATCTTTGTCTAGTAAGTTCAACGTATGGGTTTCCTCAAAATGGTTTTGCCAATTTCTTTTTTTCCCTGGGAATGGCCCATAATTTTATGTTTGTTTTGTATGTTTTTGTCAGTCTGCTGTCCCTTGTCCCAGAAGGCTACATGTAGTAGACATCTTTAAAGTTTTTGATTGACACCAGGCTGGGGATTTGCTCCTATCTGAAAGAAATATCCAAACAGGGGCGCCAGGAGTGGGAGGGAGCAGTCAGTAAGACATCTGACTCTTGGTTTCTGCTTGGGCTGTGATCTTGGGGTCATGCAATCAAGTCCCACATCAGGCTCTATGCTCAGCACGAAGTCTGCTTAAGACTCCCTCTCAGTCTCCCTCTCCCCCTCCCTGTTCTCTCTCTAAAATAAATAAATCTTTAAAAAAAATGAAAAGAGAAAAAAAGGAAGGAAATCTCCAGGCAGGTCAAAATTTGTAGCCACAATGATTTGAGAACAAAGTAAGTATTATACTCAACATTTCCAGCAAGGTGCCCCCTAGAACTCAGGGCTTCATCTTCATAGTTGCTGCCATGTTGGAGAATGGGAGATGGCAAGTGTGTAAGCAAAAATACAATACTTCCTTACTGAAATTTAACAGCCTTTTTCTTTTTTTCATTAAGTACTGTCTTGGTTGCTGTAAGTTTTTTTATTAGATTTCATATATTCAAGGATGTTGATTCTGTAAGTTTTGCCAGCTTAATTGCTATTCTGGTGGAGGGACTGATTATTTGAGCCTTCTACTCTACCATTTTCCATGACATTACTCTGACATCTCTAATTACATCTTTAGGGAATATCTATTGACCACTCTGGTCTAGAATAAAATTAATATGATTCCTCTTAATTCTATATATTCCTCCTCTCCCCTACCATACATTTTTGGGATACCAATGTTATATTTCTAGATGTTATGTATGTACTACTAAAATATCTATATTTCTACCCTTGAGGTCAACTTTAATACACAGCCTTGGAGCCCTAGGTATTACAAATGAGGCAATTTACTGAATTTACTACCAATATATTTCCTCCTCTACTTCTCTGTATTTGTAAATTTCATAATTTCTACATTGTCATGACATAAAACTGTTTCCTTCTTTCCTTTCAAATCATTCTGTTTATGTACTATTGTGTTCAAACCATTCTCTTTATGTGCTTTTTGCTTGGTTTTACAGATAAATGTAGTCAGTACCTATTCCAAGTGCTTTTATTGGGCTTTCCTCATTCATGTCTTAGTTTCCTGAATCTCACTCTTGTCTAGTTTACTCAAAATGGGCTCATGAGAAAAATGTTCATTAAGCTTCTGTATTGATAAAACTCTATCTTTGTAGTTTCTATATATTAAGGACATATGGCTAGATACAAAACCCCCAGTTCCCCCTTTCTTTATTTGAGCTGTAGGAATTTCTCCACTCTCTTTTGGCATTCAATGCACTTTGAAGAGGACTAAGGTAAGATAAATTTTTCTTCTTATAAGTGGCTTGACTTTCTTGCCTGATTTTACAAAGAATTATTTATTTACCTTTCAAAGTCAGTACTTATTTTACTCTGTATCTCAGAGTTGACTGCTGAGTAAGTAGCATAACAGCTCCCAAGGACGTCTACAACCTCATCCCTGAGACTTGTGAGTATTGTAGGTCACACAGGAAAGGGCACTTTGCAGGTATGATGAAGATGAGAGATTTGGGGGAACTACCCTGGCTGATCTAGGTGAGCCCAGGGTAATCACAAGTGTCCTTACACAGCAAGTTGGTCTGGTCAGAGTCAGAGAGGTGATGTGAGGTTGAAATTCAAGATGGGAATGATGGGATTGGTACCAAGGAAGACACCAGAGGAGGCCAGGAACCGAGAAAAGCAGGCAGACTACAGGAGCTGGAAAAGGCAAGGGTTGGGCTCTGCAGCTTCCAGAAAGAACACAGACTTGCCAACACCTTGATTTTTGCCCAGTGAGACTTCTGATGTTTAGAACTGTGAGATACTAAATGTCTGTTTTTTAAGCCACTGAGTCCGTGGTGGTTTGTTATAGCAGCAACCCACAGCTAATGGAGCTATCCTGAATCTACTTTACTGGCCTGGAGGGCACCCCTCCATCTGTGGTGGCTCTGCTTGACTTCTGTTGTTGCTTGTTTGTCTGTCAGGGCTCCAATTACATGTATGCTGGTCGTTCTTGACCTGTCTTATAGCTCCTATATACTTTATAGTTCTAGATAGATTTTTCAGATTCTAAACTCTTTATTCTTATCTTATTTTGTTTTTGCAATACCTGTTTCCCATTCTGAAACTTTTATTTTCATTTCATTGATTTGTTTTCCTCCTCATCTCCCATGTTTTTCTAGCCAACATGGAAATTTCCTGGACTGTGAGTTTGCTGGAGATTTCTGTGTGCATACGAGGGCTTCTTCAGCATTAGGGAGTTGATTTTTGCTGGTTCTTTGTAAGTTGACCAATGCCAGGACCTGTCACTGTTTTCTGGCTGCCTCCCTCCCTTTCCGCAGCCAGCCCCAGTGTGAGCCCCTGACTTCTGGCAGCCTGGACAGCTACTCTGGAGAACATGCATCTGTCTGCTTCTTTCACATGACCCAATAGGAGGTAAAAAAGGACAGATGTTATTTCCACAGTCGTGTTGACAGCAGAAGTCTCTTGTTTATTCCTGCCTTGCCATCTAATTTATTTCATATAGGCAATGATGAACTTCACTTTTAATGCCCAATAGAATTTTAACACTAGATGACTCCCTTCTTGACATACATGCTGCTCTTGGTATATTTCTCTAATCATTTCCTGACCCTTTTGGCCACTCCTTTTTAAATTTCTTTGCAAATTACTCTTGAATGTATTTCCTCAATATAGATGTCCTTCAGTCCTCCAATACAGTCTTATTCTCTTTTCATTCTTCCTTTTCCTTTGGCATTTTTAAACGCTTCTATGTTGTCACTTAGCATGTGTGTGCTGATGGTTTAAATGTAGATCTTTAGCCCAAAGCACTTAGCTCCAAGCCCACATACACTCTGTCTTTTTAACATCTCTTCCTACAACTTGGTGACGATAGGACTTTCCCCCAAATTTCCTCCTCTAGCAATCCTATTCCAGTGAGTGTGAAGACTGTGTCCTCGGTTACTTCAGGCAGAATTTTGGGTGTCATTCTTGCCTGTTCCCTCTGACTCAAGTACATTAATCTCAAAACTCTGTCAGTTATTCCCCATGAACATAACCTGAATTAATCTATTCCCCTAAATTCCCATCTTCCTATCCTAGTACAGACCCCCATCATCTCTCCCCTTGGCCCCTGCTTTGTACCTTTTCTTGTCTGGTAACCACAGAGTGATTACAGCCCAACAGGGGCCTCCAATGGCCCTTCATATAACTCAGCCCCCATGGCCCTGCGTGGCTGCTTGTGCTCTCTCCTGATTCCCCTACTCTGTCCCAGCTACAGAATCGAACCTGTCATAACTGTGGTTTTCCATGCCAAAAAATCAGTCTTTTTATACTAAAAAAATTACTACTTCTTGAATTGGTTGACATAATCTGCCTTCTAAAAAAGTCTTATCATTATCTTATCCCCTAAAACTATTTCCAGCAGCTGTATGATACTAAGATTAAAAAATCAGAGAGGTAACCAAATAGGACAGCTGTGATTGCCAGCTGCTCTCTGTAGTGTTTTTTCAGTTACTGTGGGAGGTAACACCAGAAGGTGGATGTTTGCAAGGAAATCTATTCATTAAGTAAAATTAAAAAAAACAACAACAAGTATTCATGAAATATATCTGATTTTTCTTTTTTTTTTTTTTTTGGTTCAAGATTTAATTGGGCATTTTTAAATTTTTTAAAAATTTAAATTCAATTATCCAACATATAGTACCTCATTTGTTTTTGATGTAGTAGTCAATGACTCATTAGTTGCACATAACACCTAGTGCTCATCGTATTTCTATAAAATGTTGTCAATCTAAAATTTAGTTTTCACATAAGTCAGATAACGAAAGAGTTACTCTTCTTAAGAGCAGATGCTTTCAAAAATAGTGTAAATTATGTTTACATGTTAATACTGGCATTCTGTTGATTTCATTTCAGTATTATTGTATGCGTCAATTTTAAGTTTACAGAGACATTTAAATACCTCAAGTATTTACAGCTCCGTGGAGCTGGGATGTTCAGCATCCCACATCGCCACAGCACATCTGTGTTTAGCTGTGGACTAGTGGAGATAAGAGAAGCAGTAAGTCCTGGAGTTTACTTGTAAGTTCTCAAATATTTATTGGTGGTGATGCCTTCCAAGTTAGAAAAGCATCCTCTGGAATGGGTTCTTCGTGCATATTTTCTTGTCAGCCTTTATCCATAGTCTAATTAGCATGCTAAAAATCTCAGTACGTTTGAAGATGTAGAAACATGTTATAATATTTATGCTTAGTTTATAATCACTTTAGCTCTTAATGTATTGTTTCATCTGTTTTCTTAAAGGGTCTGAGGCTCACTCAGCATGTACTCCCCGAGTGCAGACACCGGGCAGGACTGTGTTCTCGGCATTTGGCCTCACGCAGTGTAGCCCAGAGGTGTGCGTGCAGGTGTATGTGTGTGCAGGGGGCAGAAATACAAACAGTACATAAAAACCAGTAACCACAGACTATCTGTAGTAAGAGTATTTCCAGCAAGTTAGGACGAAATGCCAAAAGAAAATATCAAGAGAACATAAGAATATACCTAATAACTACTTCTTTTGCTTTCTATTCTGACAATGCGGCAGTGAAATTTGGTACGAACCGGCTCACTAATTTTATGGATGTAAAGAAAAGCCTTTCCTAAAGAAATAGGAAATCAATTTAAAGTATTGAAAAAAAATGTGCAGCCAAGAAATATCTCCAGCCAGCATATAAGCAAGCAGGTTGGGAAATGGGCCTTTTCCTTCACCTGAGTACATCCTACGTCTCTGGTAGCTTCCATCTCGCATAGTTCCAGGAACCAGCTCCTGAAACCCCTTCAGAAATAAATGAATAAATAATACGGTGCTTGTAAAATGCAACGGGATGCTTGTGGGCAACTGTATAGCACACCACCATTTTGAGTTAGTTAACGTTTAAAGTTGAGGTCATTAATTCAGTGACTCTTGGCTGCCTGTCCCCCGGGGCCATCATCTCAGGCCCCAGGAGGCAGCAGGGGAGCTGACTTTCGTGGCCCCGAAGTCAGAGAGGTACCAGTCTCAGGCGTGTGCTCTTTCGAAGAGAGAATATGTGCTCTTTGGTCGGAGCATCAGACAGGTGTCCTCAGGACCACGGGAGGCCCCTTTGGTCATGCGCTGCATTTCACAGCAGTAACAACACGAGAATTCATTCTTCCCATGTTTTGGGCAATCTGCATTTAAAAATGCCGTGAGCACGGGATCTCATTTAAACCAACGGAAAACGACGGTATTGTCATCTTCCCACTGCCTTGCTACTGTGTCAAAACGGGATGACAGGATTGCCTCTGCGACGTGTCACTGAGGAGATCTTTCCTCTAGGGACTGTCCCCTTCCAGTGGGGTATCGGAGGGCTTCCATCCAAGTCCAGTTTCCTCACGGACCTTCCAGGGAACAGCAGAGCTGGGTGACCAGGCCTGCTGAACACTGGGGGGCCTTCCTCGCTCCCCACGGGAAACAGAGGCACGTCCTGTGAGCACACAAGAGGAGGGACGAGACCACCTGTGTCCACGGGCACCTGTGGTTCCTTTCGTGGTCTCCCTCACAGCCACGGACATGCCGATGTGGAGGGCTGCTGGAGGGAACGGTACTCAGATTCGCAGTGTCCTTTGCTTTGTGTGATCACCTCGGGCTCTTTACTTCTCTGAAGTATGGAGAAAATATGGGGTTTTTGTTTTATACTCTTCCCTCCCGAATCCTGTTCGGAAAAAGCTCAGGCATGATGGGTTTGGGGGACTAGCTGAGGCAGGGGCGCTCACTCGGCAGCTCCTACCGTGCCACCGCCTGCCAAAAATCTACAGGAAAGTTGTTCTTGAAACTCAACCCAGGACAAGTTGTTCTTCCCGGAGCTTCTGGCATATCGTCCTGTGGACCCTGAGTTTTATTATTTCCCTTTTTGCTATGGCCGAGGTGAAGCCTGGGGACATGTGTTCTCCAGCATTATCCATTATAAGGAACATTTTTAGACTATTTTAGACCACAGTTTCATTTCACTGTTTTCTCTCCATATGTTACCACTTCCCTAATCTTCTTTTCACTTGTTTTTATTTATACCCCTGCATTCTTAACCTAGACTCAGGGTTCACCGTTTACTCTGGTATTTTTACATGACAATGAGAAATCCAGTGAATTTAATGCCATGAATTCACAGGAGAGTGTTTGTCCCTGACCATGGTGTCCCCGCGCCAAAGCGGGGTCCCCTCCTGCCCATTTCTGTAGCCGTTGGTGCCTCTGTGCCCCCGTCCTTGGGCTCTTGCCCTTGCGGATCCCCCATCCCTGCCCCGTGAAATCTGGGGGCTCCCAGAGGAGAACGTGCGTGCCGACCTGTAACCACTTCAACTTGAATATCGCAGATGACTGTCGCCGAGTTCCTTGACCATGTCCTAGGAGAGGCTGTCCCTTCCCTTCCTGCCCCTCGGGCAGGGTGGGGGATCCACACCCCACACTGGTGGGGAGGGCGTTTCCTTCCCTTCTTCCCCCATGCCCTTCGCTAAAGTTTCCCATCCTAACTCCCTCCTCTCCAGGAACCACAGGAAAACCAGAAAACCTCTGAGTGTCATTCAGAGACATTTGGTCCGTTTGGTCCTGTCCAGACCAGGCTTTCTGGCGAGCGTCGCTGACACACACGAGACCTGAAGAAAGCGCAGACACTGCCTGAGATGTGCTCGCCCTCGGGTCCCCACACACGGGGGTGCGGGAGGTCACGTGCCAAAAAGCACTGCCGAAACCCCCCGGGGGATGTCCTGACGGTCTCCTTTGTCTCTCTTGTAAAAGACGGATTTCTCCTCCAGGTTTGGACTCAGGTTTAGCGGCTGAGCAGACGTGAG